>CAUYLG010057241.1:0-37007 GCA_963573385.1 Cacajao melanocephalus
TTTGACTTCCTCTTTTCCTGATTGAATACTCTTTGTTTCTTTTTCCTGCCTAATTATTATATTGAATAGGAGTGGTGAGAGAGGGCATCCTTGTCTAGTGCCAGTTTTCAAAAGGAATGCTTCCAGTTTTTGCCTGCTCAGTATGATATTGGCTGTGGGTTTGTGGTAAATAGCTTTTATTATTCAGAGATACATTCCACTGATACCTAGTTTATTGAGAGTTTTTAGCATAAAGTGCTGTTGAATTTTGTCGAAGGCCTTCTCTGCATCTATTAATCATGTGTTTTTTGTCTTTAGTTCTGTTTATGGGATAGATTACTTTTACAGGTTTGCTTATGTTGAACTGGCCTTGCATCCCCAAGATGAAGCCTAGTTGATCGTGATGGATAAGCTTTTTGATGAGCTGTTGCATTTGTTTGCCAGTATTTATTGAAGATTTTTGCATCGATGTTCATCATGGATACTGGCCTGAAGTTTTCTTTTTTAGTTGTGTCTCTGTCAGGTTTTGGTATCAGGATAATGTTGGTCTCATAAAATGAGCAGGGAGGATTCCGTCTTCTTGTATTGTTTGGAATATAATTTCAGAAAGAATAGTACCAGCTCCTTTTTGTACGTATGGTAGAATTCAGCTGTGAACCCATCTGGACCTGGACTTTTTTTGGTTGGTAGGCTATTAATCGGTGCCTCAACTTCAGACCTTGTTACTGGTTTATTCAGGGTTTCAACTTCTTTCTGGTTTAGTCTTGGGAGAGTGTAAGTTTCCAGGAATTTATCCATTTCTTCCAGATGTACTGGTTTATGTGCCTAGAGTTGTTTGTAGTATTCCCTGATGGTG
Organism: Cacajao melanocephalus; assembly: GCA_963573385.1. NCBI lineage: Eukaryota > Metazoa > Chordata > Mammalia > Primates > Pitheciidae > Cacajao > Cacajao melanocephalus. Next base: position 836 of record CAUYLG010057241.1, read on the forward strand.
CTTTATATTTCTGTGGAATTGGTGGCAATATCCCCTTTATTGTTTTTATTGCATCTATTCAATTCTTCTCTCTTTTCTTTTTTATTAGTCTTGCTAGGAGTCTATTTTGTTGATCTTTTCAAAAAACCAGCTCCTGGGTTTATTGATTTTTTTTGAAGGGTTTTTTGTGTCTCTGTCTCCTTCACTTCTGTTCTGATCTCAGTTATTTCTTGTTTTCTGCTAGCTTTTGAATGTTTTTTGATCTTGCTCCTCTAGCTCTTTCAATTTTGATGATGGGTGTTGATTTTAGATCTTTCCTTGGTTCTCATGTGGGCATTTATTGCTGTAAATTTCCCTCTAGATACTGCTTTAAATGTGTACCAGAGATTTTGGTTTGTTGTGTCTTCGTTGTCTTTGGTTTTGAAGAACATCTTTATTTCTGCCTTCATTTTGTTGATTATCTATTTGTCATTCAGGAGCAAGTTGTGAACGTTTCCATGTAGTTGTACGGTTTTGAGTGAGTTTCTTAATCCTGAATTCTAATTGGATTGCACTGTGGTCTGAGACACTGGTTTGTTATGATTTCTATTCTTTTGCATTTGCTGAGGAGTGATTTACTTCCAATTATGTGGTCAATTTTAGAGTAAGTGCGATATGCTGAGAAGAATGTATATTCCGTGGATTTGGGGTGGAGCTGTAGATGTCTGATAGGTCTGCTTGGTCCAGATTTGTGTTCATGTCCTGAATATCCTTGTGGATTTCCTATCTCATTGATCTGTCTAGTATTGACAGTGGAGTGTTAAAGTCTGCCACTATTATTGTGTGGGAGTCTGAGTCTCCTTGTAGGTCATTAAGAACTTGCTTTACGTATCTGGGTGCTCCTGCACTGGGTGCATATATATTTAGGATTGTTAGCTCTTCTTGTTCCATTGATCCTTTTGCCATTATTTGGTAATGTCCTTCTTTGTCTCTTTTGATCTTTGTTGGTTTAACGTCCATTTTATCAAAGACTAGGATTGCAACCCCTGCTTTTTTTTTTTTGCTCTCCATTTGCTTGGTAAATCTTCTTCCATCCCTTTATTTTGAGTCTATGTGTGTCTTTCCATGTGAGATGGGTTTCTGAATACAGCACACCAATGTGTGTTGACTTTTTATCCAGTTTGCCAGTCTGTGTCTTTTCATTGGGGCATTTAGGCCATTTACATTTAAGGTTTATATTGTTATGTTTCAATTTGATCCTGCCACTTTGTTACTGATTGGTTGTTTTGCCCATTAGTTGATGCAGTTTCTTCATTGCCTTGTTTGTCTTTACCATTTGGTACATTTTTGGAGTGGCTGGTACAGGTTGTTCCTTTCCATGTTTAGTGCTTCCTTCAGGAGCTCTTGTAGGGCAGGTCTGGTGGCAATGAAAACTCTCAGCAATTGCTTGTGTGTAAAGGATTTTATTTCTCCTTAACTTATGAAGCTTAGTTTGGCTGGATATGAAATTCTGGGTTGAAAGTTCTTTTCTTTACAGATGTTGAATATTAGCCCCCAACTCTCTTCTGGCTTGTAGGGTTTCTGCTGAGAGATCTGCTGTGAGTCTGATGAACTTCCCCTTGTGGGTGACCCAACCTTTCTCTCTGGCTGCTCTTAGCATTTTTTCCTTCATTTCAACCCTGGTGAATCTGACAATTAGGTGCCTTGGGGTTGCTCTTCCTGAGGAGTATCTTTGTGGTGTTCTCTGTATTTCCTGGATTTGGATGTTGGCCTGCCTTGCTAGGTTGGGGAAGTTCTCCTGGATAATACCCTGAGGAGTGTTTTCTAGTTTGGATTCATTCTCCCTGTCACATTCAGGCACACTGATCAAGCTTAGATTAGGTCTTTTCACATAATCCCATATTTCTTGGAGGCTTTTTCATTTCTTTTCATTCTTTTTTCTCTAATCTTGCCTTCTCATTTTATTTCATTGAGTTGATCTTTAGTCTCTGATATCCTTTCTTCTGCTTGATCGATTCAGCTGTTGAAACTTTATGCCTTGTGAAGTTCTCATGCTGTGCTTTTCAGCTCCATCAAGTCATTGATGTTATGCTCTAGCTGGTTATTCTAGTTAGCATTTTGTCTAACCTTTTTTTAAGGTTTTTAGTTTCTTTGTATTGGGTTAGAACATGTTCCTTTAGCTCAGAGAAGTTTGTTATTATCCCCCTTCTGAAGGCTGCTTTTGTCAATTTGTCAAACTCATTCTCCATCCTGTTTTGCTCCCTTGCTGGTAAGGAGTTGTGGTCCCTTGGTGGAGAGGTGTTCTGATCTTTGATAATTTTGTCCTTTTTGTGCTGGTTTCTTCCCATCTTTGTGACTTTATCTACCTTTGATCTTTGAAGTTGGTGGTTTCGGATGGGATCTCTGAGTGGATATCCTTTCTGTTGAAGTTGAAGCTATTTCTCCTGTTTGAGGTGTTTTTTTGGTTATGCAGTTGTCAGGAAGCCACTTGACAGGGCAGTCTGTTACATGTCTGCCTGCAGAGGTGCTGCTGGGCTACCTCGGGCTCAGCCCAGCTGCTGGGTAGTCTTTCTCTGTGTTTCGTTTACACAGATGAGGTTAGACCCACCTTACCAATGGCGGGTGTTCTTCCTCCCGCCGAGCTCTATCATCTGGGGTCGAGTTCAAACTGATGTGCTGGCTGCAAAACTCTAGTGAGAGGGCTTCAGTTTGCTGGATTTGTGGGGGTTGGACCTGCCAAGCCGTATCACCTGTTTCCCTGCTTTCAATGGTCCCTCTTTCTGGGGAATGGACAGTTCCATCCAGCAAGCATTTTTGGCATTAGCCAAAACTTCCACCCAGGTCTGTGCCGACAACTGGTGGCACCATGCAGGCTGGAGCTTTCACTCAGATCTGTATTGATAGCTCGTGCTTTTTAGCCCCGTGGCATTCTCCCATGCTGTGAGTTCCAGAGGGCATGGGGGAAGTGCAGTATCTGGACCAGAGTGCTGAGGGGGTATGGTCCCCAATCCTCCGGGCCAGTTACCCTTCTCAGGTGGGGCAGTGCCCCACCCTGCTTTGATTAGCCCTCTTTGGGCTACTCCCACCCTGCTTTGCTTCACCCTTTTTGGGCTATTCCCACTGTCCGACTGGTCCCATTGAAATGAACCTGTTAACCTTATTTGGGAATGTGGAGATCGCTCACCTTCTGGGTGTCTCTCGCTGGGAACTGCTCTCTGGAGTTGTTCCTGTTCAGCCATCTTAGTGGAAGTCCCTTGAGACTAGGTAATTTATAAAGAAAAGAGATTTAATTGGCTAATGGTTCCACAGACTGTACAGGAAGCATGGCAGCATCTGCTTCTGGGGTGGCCTCAGGGAGCCTTTACTCAAGCCAGAAGGTAAAACAGGAGCAGCAGGCATCTTACATGGCAGGAGCAGGACCAAGAGAGAGGGGGAGGTGCCACACATTTTAAACAACCAGATCTTATGAGAAGTCTATCATGAGGACATTACCAAAGGGATGATGCTAAGCCATTTATAAAGGATTCATTCTCTTGATTCAGTCACCTCTCACTAGGCCTTACCTCCAGCATTGGGGATTACAATTGAACTTGAGATTTGGATGGAGACTCCAATCCAACCATATAATTCCTGAAACAGGTTTTCCAAATTGCTTGCTCTATCTCTCTTTCAGGAATGCCACTATGTTAGAGGTTTGGTCTTTTTACATAATCACATATTTCTCAGAGGTGTTGTTGAGTTTTTGGACTTCCTTTTTCTTTATATGCCTGCATTGATTTGAAAGAGCAGTCTTTGAGCTCTGATATTCTTTCCTCAGCTTCATGTATTCTCTTATTAATGCTTTCAATTGTATTGTGAAATTCCTTTAGTGAATTTCTCATTTCCAGATGTTCAGTTTGGTTCTTTCTTAAAATGGCTATGTTGTCTTTCAACTCTTGGATCATGTCACTGTTTACCTTGCACTCGTTTTCAGCCTTTTCCTATATCTTGTGGATTTTCCTTCCCATCCAGATTCTGAATTGTAGGTCTTTCATTTCAGCCATTTTAGTCTGGTTAAGAGCCATTGCTGAGGAGGTAGTGTAGCTGTTTGGAGATAAGAAGATACTCTGGTTTTTGAGTTGCCGGAATTTTTTTGCTGGCTCTTTCTCATCTATGTTTGCTGATGTTCTTTTAATTTTTGAAGTTGCTGTTCTTTGGATAGGGCTTTTGTTTTTATCTTCTTTGATGCCCTTGAGAATTTGACTGCGGTATAATTTGGGTTTAGTCAGTTGGCTTCATTTCTGAATGCTTTCAGGCCACCAAGCCTCAGCCGAGCACTCCTGGGCTGTGTGCTCTAACCTTGGTTGGCTGTTAGTAGGCCTGCAGCTTTGTTCTCTGGTCCTTAGAGGAAGCACTTGCTGCACTGAAGGGACTGAGGTGCTCCCAGCCAGCTGACAACCACATTCTGACTAGGACTGCTAGTGACAGAAGGGGTTGTGGGAAAGTCTACTGTGATTGGGGGCATTGTCGGGGAGTGTGTACCAGTGCGGTGGTGGGGCAATCACAGGTGATTGTGCACCAGTGGGGTGGTGGGGGGTGCCGTAGGTGAGTACTCACCAATGGAGTGGTTGAGGGGGAGGGGTTGGTGTACATCAGCAGGACATTGGAGGCCCTATGGGTGTGCACAGTGGTGGTGGGTCCTTGTGCATGTGCATGCTGACAAGGGGATGTTGTGGGGGTGTGTGGGCCGGCAGAGTCCTGTCTACAAATGCACTCCTATGGAAGGGTGAGGGCTGCGAAAAAGTTATGGTGGTGGCCACTGACAAGCATTTCAGTGGGGCCACTGTGGCTGTATTGCAAATGGGTGTGACCAGGGAGGGGCCCTGGAAGAGGCCAGCAAATGGGAGCATGTATATCAGACTGGCCCTGCACTGCAGACAAGACAGCCCTGCTCTCTCCTGGTCTGGCAGCTAAGAAAGGCTAAAGCCCTACCTATAGGAGATGATTCTATGGCAAGCCTTGGGGAACGGAAACCCGTGGCCATGCTCCATAATAGCTGTCCATGCCTAACCCTTTGGGCTTCATGCAGTTTGGAGTTCTGTCTCTGCCAACTCCCCAGGCAGTTCTCCATGCCATCTCAAATGTCTGTGGAGGTCATGAGGGTCTCCTGCAGTCTGTGGTGAGGGTGGACCACTCCATGCCTGTTTTACTCACTCCTTCCGTAGGAGCCAGTTTGGTCTAGGAATGAATGGGTCATGGAGCTTGGCAGCCTGGTTCAGGGTTCGCAGCTTCCTTTCCCTTCAGCCCCAGGGACTGTGTTCTCTCTCTATCCACTCTCAATGGCTTCTTTCCAAAGATCTGCTTGGAGTGTGCCAATCTACTTGATGTTTTGATCTCTCTTGGTCGGCGAAGCTCTTCTTCCTGGCTACATCTAGTTGGCCATTTTGGCTCTTCTCCTCTCTCACAACGTTTTAAACTGGTAAGAGTAAGTTCATGATCTCTCCTTCCCACCCCAAACCTGATGTGTTTCTCTTCCTTGAATGGCACATACTACTTCCACCCCCAGGTGTTTGGTGCTTGAGACCTGGGAGACATCCTTGGTTCCTCCCCTTACCTCACAAAGCCACTCACTATCCAATGGATTGATTTCTTTCAGAATTACCTTCTCAATCTTTCCAGTCCATTCACATCTTACTCTACTGCTACCATCCTAATCCAAGCTGTCATAAAATGCTTAGATTACAAGTGAAGCCTTCTAACAGGACTTCCTGCATTCTTCTAATCTATTTCTCCACACTGCAGGCAGATTGATACTTAAAAAATGACAAATATGTTTCTCTCATTGCTTTGATTATAGTTGTTCAAAGGTTTTCCTTTACTCTGAGCATCAAAATTTTTAACGTCACCTTCCAGTCTTGAGTGACTTGATCCATGAGTTCTTCATTTCACACCACTTTTGTCTCCTCCCTTCTGCCTCATTTAAATCAGCCTGCCTTTGGTTCCTTAACCATATCATGTCCTTACACGTTTCCTGGTCTTTCTAGGTTCTAATTTTTCTTCCCAGAACACTCTTTCCTCCTCCAGCCCAACACCTTCTCACCTCTTTCATTTCTTTTACTTAACTCCTATTCATAATTTACATTTCAGCCTAAGTGTCACTTTCTCAGGGGAGCCTAACTTATGTTTCAGACTATGATATGCTCTTACAGTATATATGCGTCTCTTTGGAAATGTGTATCACCTTTGAAATGAAATAATTGTATATTTAATTGTTTATATCTGTTTCCCTTTCTAGATGCTGAGCTCTACTGTATTGTTTGTTTAACCCTCCATCTTCAGTGCTTGTACTAGCACTGGATCATAGAAAATGTCCAGTAAATAGGTGCTGAACGGGTGTGTGTAGCCATGAGACTACATGCACAGTTGCATTGACATTAGTCTTCATAGTTATGTGATTCGTAATTCCCCTAGTGATCCTTAGCGGCCAGTCATATGCTAAAAAGGCACAAAGATGGTGGGTATACGAATTAATCTTGAGCTAGTATTCTTCAAGCAGATGCATTGGAATTTCAATAGAGTAAAAGCAGTTGAAGAGGGTAAGAGAGTAGTTGGAGTAATGGGCCATGGAATCTGAGCTGGTGGGGAAGTAAATGATTATAAGAGAAGCCTGATAGTGATGCTAAGTATTTGGAAATACTCCTTGGACATGGAAGAGTGAGTAAGATGGAGTCTCTGTACATAGAAAGTGTTAGGTTTATATTTTTGAAGTTAATATTTAGATCCTCCAAATACTTACTAGTTTTTAAAAAAATCTCCTTGATCTATCAGATAGTGTATATAGTTTTTTATCTCTTACACCCCCTCCCAGCTTTCCTGAGTCCCCAAAGTCCACTATATCATTCTTATGCCTTTGCATCCTCATAGCTTAGCTTCCACTTAAAAGTGAGAACATAAAATATTTGGTTTTCCATTCCTGAGTTACTTCACTTAGAATAATGGCCTCCAATCCCATTCACATTGCTGCAAAGGTCATTATTTCATTCTGTTTTGTGGCTGAGTAGTATTTCATGGTGTATATATGCCACTTTTTTTTTGTCCACTTGGTTGATGGACATATAGTTTGGTTTCATATTTTCACAATTGTGAATTGTGCTTCTATAAACATGCGTTTGCATGTGTCTTTTTCATATAAGGATGTCATTTCCTTTGAGTAAATACCCAGTAGTGAGATTGCTGGATCATTTGATGCAGCCTGGCTCTTTAATGCTTTTCATTGTGAATTCTATTTTGTCTGAGTTTATAATCTTTCTGTTTTGATTTGCCTGTTATGCTTTAGCTCAGGAATTGAAATTTGTTACAGAGAACACGAGATTCAGCACAAGGATAGAAGGCTAAGAGTTCACTTGTGCATTTATGGGAGTTGACTTCTGTTACCTCACCATTGTCTTAGATTAATAGCCATCTTCTATCTATATCTGTATCTTTTCTTCTTAGCTTTATTCTGCATATTCCCTGTTGTGTTTCATGCATTGTAGTCTTCACAGTAAAATTTTGCTGTTTGATTGGTTAAAGAATTAATTACTCCTGTGTATGTAACATTTACTAAAGCATTGTTTTATGATAGCTGTCATTTTTTAGTCTGTTTAACATGAAACTTAGTTGATGATTTCTGGGTTGACAAATCTTTATTCCTTATATCTGATTTTCATATACATTATCATCAATATGATAGAGCATTGATTTTTTTTCCTTTTGTGTTATTTTGAAAAATGGAGTAACTTGAGGGTTTAATTACCATGTCATAACTACTGCTGGGTTAGTCAAATTTGACCTGTCTCGTTGTCTCAGTCTGTTTTCTATTGCTTATAACAGAATACTAGAAACTGGATAATTTATATAGACAAGGAATATATTTCTCATAGTTATAGAGAGGCTGAGAAGCCCAAGGTTGAGGCGTTTTATCCTGTTTGGGCCTTCTTGCTGATGGGGACACTCTGCAGAGTCCCAAGACAACATAGGGGACTGAGCTTAGTAGCTCAGGCCTCTCTTCCTTTTCTTATAAATGTGCCAGTCTCATTCCTGTGCTAACTCATTAATTAATCCGTTAGCCCATTAAACCATTCATGAGTGCAGAGCCCTCATGGTCCAATTGTCTCTTAAGGGCCCCACCTCTCAATACTGCCACAATTGAGGATTAAATTTTAACATGAGTGTTAAAGGAAACATATATTCAAACCATCATGGACTGGGATAAGTTCCTAGTTATATTAGCCTAGTTTTTAGAAATAGTTATCGTACCATTTTATATCATACTTTCATTTTAAAACTATTTGTTCCTGGTTTATTTTTTGTTGATGTTACCACCAGTCTCGTAGTCACCTGTGTTCTACTTTTTGTTGACTGTCAAGTTCCTATCCATTCATCTTTTGCATTGTATTCTTTTTTCCATTCACAAATTCCTTCCTTCTTTCCTAGCGTCAAGATACAGCTTTTTGAAGACCCTTTTACTCTCCAGTGAAGTGTTGTCTTTTTGGTATGTCCTCCTCTAGTTTTTTTTTTTTTTATAGTGCTTCATGTTACTTTCCTGCTCTAAAACTTGTATGAATTCTATCTCCATAGCCTTTGGGATCCACAATAGATTAATCATTTTGGCTTTTAAAACCTCCTACTGTATGGTCTTAGTTGACTTTTCCAGTTATGTTATAATCAGTGCTAAGCTGCCTGTATACTCACAACAGAAGAGCTTGGGAAAGCTGAGTCCTCAGGACCGAGTCCACAGGCTTTGAGATTCCAAGTAGAGACGTATTTTTAAAAAATGAATTAGTGTCTCTCATTTGGGAACTGGTATAATGCAACAGGATGAGATAACCTCAGCCCTGAGACTTTGTTGGACTTAATCTCAGTAGCAGCCGTCTGTAGCTTTTAGACAAAGAGAGGAAATGGAAAGAAAGAGAAATGGGATATTGGAAAGTGGACATTTGTTCAAGTCAGTTTGGAAGAATAGTAATTGGAGGGTGAAATCCAGTGCTACCTTTTTTTTTTTTTTTTTTTTGTCTAATTCATTACGATTTAGACACATTACAACTTAACTTTGTCAGAAAGAATGAAAATCATGCATGTGATTGGTGATGGAAACCAAAATACTGCAGAATATGAAGCTGAATAATAAATCATGAGATCTGAATGTGATCTTAGAAATTATATAATCTAGCCGTTTTATCTTACTGATGGGAAACTGTAAAACTAAACGACATGTCAGAAATTGCATAACGAGTTACCCTGAGAGCTAAGGACTGGAACTCAAGTGTACTTATATTTTGTTCAACCACACTTAATGAATATTACAACATGCACTGTTTTGGGTGAAATATAACAAAAATGCTTTGGATAAAACACATTATGTTGATTTAAATGCCACAGTTTTTTTCTTTTATTACTTATTTAAAGGCTTTCTTTTAGGAGGGAACATACATGCTGCTCCTTCTGTGGATGTCACCTTGGGCTATTTATACTTTTTTATTGAGAGATTCTATTTATCGTTAAAAATTCTTTTTTTACTATTAATTCGAAATGATAGAAATTTATCAGAGAATGACTGCAACATAGAAAATAGATGTTTTGTGGCCGGGCATAGTGGCTTACGCCTGTAAGCTGAGGACTCTGGGAGGCCGAGGTGGGCAGGAGTTAGAGACCAACCTGACCAATGTGGTAAAACCTTGTCTTTACTACAAATACAAAAATTAGCTGGGCGTGGTGGCGTGTGCCTATAGTCACAGCTACTCAGGAGGCTGAGACAGGAGAGTTGCTTGAACCTGGGAGGTGGAGGTTGCAGTGAGCTGAGATCGTGCCACTGCACTTCAGCCTGGGCAGAGTGAGACTCCGTCTTAAAAAAGAAAAAAAAAAAAGAAAGAAAATAGATCTTGGTACCCAGACCACTAGGTGTAGTAGGAAAGATTATAATTTTGTTGTTTTATTAATCTGGGTTATTGAAGGGATTTGAGATTTGATCACTGTGGAGAAAAGAGTAGATTTATGATTCTGGAATAAATTTGGCTTCTCTATGCATGTTGCCTGAATTAAGGTAACTATTTTAAGAAAATAGGGTTTTTTTTTGGACTAATAAGTTAGAAAGTGAGATGTGTTAATACGGACAAATATGGTTTGAAAGAGAAAGGACTTTCATTTTTATAGCACTTATGAGCTTGACTATGCATTGACATTAGTTATTATATTTGATGTGGGCCATAGGAGGAGAGGTAACTTCATGGGATCATAGAAGAGTTTCTGTATGTGGTGTTTGTGCAGGCCCTTAAAGGGAGAATAGGAGCTATCATTGGTTAATAGTCGTTTTAATGTGTCCTCTAGGCTAGTTGTGTGATTTTGGAAAAAATCACCAAATTGTATTCAACCTTTGTGTTCATAAATGAAGAGGTTGGACTAGATGAGGGCTGAAGATACTTCAGGCTGAATAAAAGGATGTAATTGGTATTGGGAGAATATTCTAGGCAAAAGAAAGGCCTTGAAGCAGTTGTTTGGAGGTAATACCTAGGCAAATACAAATTTTATTTACCCACAGAGATGCAGATAAGGATTAAATGATAAAAGAGAATGGCTTCCATTAGCAGATTTTAATTTTTAAGTTTTTGGTTGGTGAAGATATTAAGTATTCTTTTTCCAGATGAATTATATTGAAAATTTAGGAGAGAGATTTAAAAACAAAATGAGCGATTGAGAACTGAAGATGCTTGTGAATGATGTTAGTTGACAGTTTTGCAAATGGTTTACTTGATGTTTGGCTTTAAGGTGATTTCCCTGTTGAACTATTTATTCCAGTAGTAGCGTTCAAAAAGCGAGGTAAGATGTTCTTAAAAAATAATGTGTTAAAAAGCTTGTTTTCATTTTGGTAAAGCTCATTTTTTTTCACAAAGATTCCCTTTTGTCACTGACTTCCCATGCAGTGCATGTTTCTAGCCCTTCATTACTATGGTAGTATTCTACTGTGCTAATTCCTATAGCTGAATTGGAGGGCTGTATTGATGTCCTGGGCCCAAGGGCCTGCGCACTAGTATTGTGTGTCAGGAGGACAAAGGGATGGCGCCAACCTTCCTGCTCCGTGCGCCAGTAACTAGAATTAATTACAAACCAATCGAATCCATTGCAGCCAATTGGTAAACTAATTGGTAATTTTAGCTGTACATCTATATGGAGTTATCTGAATGCCTATAACATTACTTTCAGAGCCACTTTTGTTCTGTTTCATCCTGCTTGACAAAATGGCCTTCATAGCTTTGAGGAGAAAGATGTGCATCAGTGACTATGAGGTTGCTCCAGCTGCTTGTCTTGTTTGTATTTCCTTGTTCGTAAAACATGACTCAGATTACAGCTGTGTGGTACTACTCTGATCATTTTTGATAACGCTAAGTTAAACATTCCTTAAAATAGGCTGTGTAAGCTACCAAATATACTTTCTCTTTGCCAACAAGTTTCAGAAGTATAACTGCTTATGTTCTTTCTCTTTAGAGTTTTTTTTTTTTTTAGCAAAAAGAGAAATCAGTAGGAAACTTCTGAAATAAATTATTCTGAGTTGTCTTTTTTACCTTAATATAGGTGATTTAAGTGAAATGAATTTGATTAAAGAATTTGAATTATATAAGAATAGAGGAAAGGAAGCCAACTAAATTTTAAAATTTGTCGTTTTCCTGCTTGTAGAAGACTTTTATTACCAGTTATTTGGCACCAAGGATTACTTTTGAAAGGAAATAAACAATACTTCTTTGTTCAGAAGGGTATTTTAAAGTAGAATATAATTGTATGACCAAGGTAAGGATGGCACTGTATTCATTTGTGAATAATTTGGCATATATTTATTATTAGTCTTGGTTCTGATTTCCAAAGTATGTGTCTGTGTTTAGATGTTATGTTATGTTATTGGTTTTTTGGAGACGGCGTTTTCACTCTTGTTGCCCAGGCCAGAGTGCAATGGTGTGATCTTGGCTCACTGCAACCTGTGGGTTCAAGTGATTCTCCTGTCTCAGCCTCCTAGGTAGCTGGATCTCGGCTCACTGCAACCTCCAGGTTCAAGCAATTCTCCTGCCTCAGCCTCCTAGGTAGCTGGGATTACAGGGGCCTACCACCACACCCAGCTAATTTTTTTGTATTTTTAGTAGAGATGGTGTTTCACCATCTTGGCCAGGCTGGTCTTGAACTCCTATCCTCCAGTGATACACCCACCTCAGCCTCCCAAAGTGCTGGGATTACAGACGTGAGCTACCGCTCCTGGCCCAAAGTATATCTATGTTTAAAAACACTTACAAGTGAAAAATACTTTTGAGGTGTTTGAGCATGACTGATATTACGGAGTCAGACTACACTATAGAAAAATAATGTATTTATAGTACAAACGATCAATTTTATAGCTGGTTGACATTTTCTGATTATCGTTTTCTGAGAGTATTGGTAAAGTTGTCTTTATAGTAAGGTGAGACTGATATGAGACTGGTAAAGCAAATATGTTTTAAAGTTCTTTAAATGTGATTAAATGACAGCTTTGGCTGATGTACCAATACGTACACACACAGTCACATTTGCTATCAGTTTCTTCTTCCTGAGGAATGGAGTGATTAAATTTTAGTGGCCTATGCTTTTGCAGTCTTTTCTTCCATAAAATTTTAATTTCCATTTAGATGCATAAGTGATCAGTACCAAAAAATTACCTTTGCCAAGTGCGTAGAGTGTATTGTCACAATAATATAATTTTGTGTTAAAGGACACAATTAGCAGCAAAGATAATCATGAATAGTGCAGTAGGCACAGATGATTTATATGTCTTAGTTAAGCTGCTTTGAAGATGATCTTCTGTTAGATCCAGACAATTTAAAATTTATCTTTGGAAGTTCAGTGTCAGTGGAAATGCTACATTTGGTAACAGAAGGCAGATAACCCGTCATATGATTGAAAACTGGTTTTAAATCATGCAGAGTTGCCTTTATATATTGAGCTTTGTATTAGCTGCTTAAGAAATGTTGGTAAAATTTTAAACATTTACTTTTTCAAACATGTTTTCTTCTTTTTCTTTCCTTGGTTATGACTTTATTTTTTTAAGACTAGTTTTAGGTTCACAACAAAATTAAGAGGAAGGTAGAGATTTTCCATATATTCCCTACCCCCATACATACATAGCCTCCTCCATTATCAATATCATACACCTGAGTGGTATATTTGTTACAGTTGATGAGCCTACGTTGACAAATCATTATCACTTCAAGTCCATAGTTTACATTTGTGTTTGCTCTTGGTCTTATACATTCCATGATTTTAGACCAATGTATGATGACATGTATTTGTTCTTATAATAATATACAGAGTAGTTTCATTGCCCTAAAAATCCTCCGTGCTCTGCCTGTTAATTCCTCCCCAGTCCCCCACCCCTAACCCCAGCAACCACAGATCTCTTTATTCTCTCTACAGTTTTGCTTTTTTTCAGAATGTGTATAGTTGAAATCATACAGTATGTAACCTTTACTTTTATTTATTTATTTATTTATTTTTTTTTAGAGATGAGGTTTCACTGTGTTGCCCAAGCTGGCTTCAAATTCCTGGATTCAAGAAATTCTCCCACGTCAGCCTCCTGAGTAGCTGGGACTACAGTCATGTGTCACCATGCCTGACTAATTTTTAAACAATTTTTAGTAGAGAGGAAGACTCACTATGTTGCCCAGGCTGGTCTTCAACTCCTGGGCTCAAGCAGTTCTGCTACCTCAGCCTCCCAAAGTGCTGTGATTACAGGCGATAGCCACTGTGCCCGGCCCCACTGTAGTGTTTTGTTTTGTTTTGTTTTGTTTTGAGAGAGTGCCTCACTGTCGCGCAGGCTGGAGTGTGGTGGCTTAATCAGAGCTCACTGCAGCCTCAACCTCCCAGGCTCAGGTGATTCCTCCACCTCAGCCTCTCAAGTAGTTGGGACTATAGGCATGCACCATTATGCCTGGCTAATTTTTTGTATTTTTTGTAGAGATTGGGTTTTACCATTATTGCCCAGGCTTGTCTCAAATGCCTGTGCTCAAGAGATCTCTCCACCCTGGCCTCCCAGAGTGCTGGGATTATAGGCGTGAGCCACTTTACCTGGCTCCCACTGTGTTTTAAAATACTTTGATAGAGCATTCTTTTTAGCTGTGAACAATGTTTCATTTTCTGGATGTACCACAGTTTGTTTATTCATTCACCTACTGAAGAACATCTTGATGGCCTCCAAGTTTTGTCAATTATGAATAAAGCTGCTATACACATCTGTGTGCAGCTTTTTGTGTGGATGTAAGTTTTTAAATGCCTTTGGGTATTTACTAGGAGCGCAGTTGCTGGATCACATGGTAAGAGAAGGTTTAGTTTTGTAAGAAACTGCCAGACTGTCTTCCAAAGTAGCTGTACCATTATGCGTTCCCACTAGCAATGAATGAGTGTTCCTGTTGCTCTGCATCCTCATCAGCATTTTCTGTTGTCAGTTTTCTGGATTTTTGTCGTTCTAATAGGAGTGTAATAGTATCTCATTGTTGTTATGCATTTTCCTGATAATGATGTGGAGCATGTTTTCATGTGTTTATTTTCCGTTTGTATATCTTCTTTGGTGAAGTGTCTGTTAAGGACTTTGGCTTATTATTTAATCAGATTCTTTTTCTTATTGTTGAGTTTTAAGTGTTCTTTGTATGTTTTGGATAACAGTATATCTTATATGTCTTTTGCAAATAGTTTCTCGCAGTCTGTGGCTTGTCTTCTTATTCTCTTGATGTCGTCTTTTGCAGAGCAGAAGTTTTTAATTTAATGAAGTCCAGCTTATCAATTTTTTCTTTCATGGATTGTGCCTTTAGTGTTGTATTTAAGAATTCATTGTTGCACCCAAGATCATTTAGGTTTTTTGCCTGTGGGTTATACTTTAGGAGTTGTATAGTTTTGTATTTTACATTTTAGTCTAGGATCCATTTTGAATTAATTTTTGTGAAGGTTGTAGGTCTGTGTCTAGATTCATTATTTTTTTACATGTGATGTCCTATTTATTCTAGCATCATGTATCGAAAAACAATCTTTGTTCCCTTATATTGCCTTTGTACCTTTGTCAAAGATCATTTGTTGAAAAACCAATCTTTGTTCCCTGGTATTGTCCTTGTACTTTAGTCAAAGATCAGTTGATTATATTTATGTGGGTCTATTTCTGATTTCTTTGTTCTATTCCATTGACCTATTATTTTTTTTTTACCCTAGTACTACCCTGTCTTGATTACTATAGGTCTTTAGTAAAGCTTCACATTGGGTAGTGTTAGTCTACCAACTTTGTTCTTCAAAATTGTCTTGGCTCCAGAGTCTTTTGCTTCTCCATATAAACTTTAGAATCAGCTTAACTTGCTGGGATTTTGATTGAGATTGCATTGAATCTATAAATCAAGTTGGAAAGAACTGACTGACAACTTGACAGTCTTGAGTCTTCCTATCCATGACCATGGAATATCTTTCCATTTATTTAGTTCTTTAATTTTTTTCATCAGTTTTGTTGTTTTCCTAATATAGATGTTATACATATTTTTGGATTTATACCTAAGTATTTCATATTTTGAGGTGTTAATGTAAATCGTATTCTGTTTATTTACATATATATTTGTTACATATATTTGAGGTTTATAACTTTTTTAATTTTTAAATTTTTAAAAATTGTACTTTAAGCTCTGGGGTACATGTGCAGATCTTGCAGGATTGTTGCATAGGTACACACATGCCATGGTGGTTTGCTGTCTCCATCCCCCTGTCACGTACATCAAGGATTTCTCCCAGTGTTACCCATCCCCTACCTTCCCAACCGTCTGCTGTCCCTCCCCTAGCCCCCTAACCCCCAACAGACCCCAGTGTGTGATGTTCCCCTCTCTGTGCCCATGTGTTTTCATTGTTCAACACTCGCCTGTGAGTAAGAAAATGCGGTGTTTGGTTTTCTGTTCTTGTGTCAGTTTGCTGAGAATGATGGTTTCCAGATTCATCCATGTCCCTACAAATGACACTAACTCATCATTTTTTATGGCTGCATAGTATTCCATGGTGTATATGTGCCACATTTTCTTTGTCCAGTTTATCATTGATGGGCATTTGGGTTGGTTTCAGGTCTTTGCTATTGTAAACAGTGCCACAATGAACATACGTGTGTGTGTCTTTATAATAGAACAATTTATAACCCTTTGGGTATATACCTAGTAATGGGATTGCTGGGTCAAATGGAATTTCTATTTCTAGATCCTTGAGGAATCGCCACACTGTCTTCCACAATAGTTGAACTAATTTACACTCCCACCAACAGTGTAAAAGTGTTCCTGTTTCTCCACATTCTCTCCAGCATCTGTCGTCTCCAGATTTTTTAATGATCGCCATTCTAGCGGGCGTGAGATGGTATCTCAATGTGGTTTTGATTTGCATTTCTCTAATGACCGGCAATGATGAGCATTTTTTCATATGTTTGTTGGCCTCATAAATGTCTTATTTTGAAAAGTGTCTGTTCATATCCGTTGCCCACTTTTGAATGGGTTTGTTTTTTTCCTTTTAAATCTGCTTTAGTTCTTTTTAGATTCTGGATATTAGCCCTTTGTCAGATGGGTAGATTGCAAAAATTTTTTCCCATTCTGTTGGTTGCTGGTTCATGCTAATATTGTTTCTTTTGCTGTGCAGAAACTCTTATGCTTAATTAGATCCCATTAGTCTATTTTGACTTTTGTTGCCATTGCTTTTGGTGTTTTAGTCATGAAGGCCTTGCCTGTGCCTACGTCCTGAATGGTATTGCCTAGGTTTACTTCTAGGGTTTTTATGGTGTTTGGTCTTATGTTTAAATCTTTAATCCATCTGGAGTTAATTTTTGTATAAGGTGTAAGGGATGGGTCCAGTTTCAGCTTTCTGCACATGGCTAGCCAGTTTTCCCAACACCATTTATTAAACAGGGAATCCATTCTGGATTGCTTTTGTCAGGCTTGTTAAACATCAGATGGTTATAGATGTGTGGCATTACTTCTGAGGCTCTGTTCTGCTCCATTGGTCTATGTCTCTGTTTTGGTACCAGTACCATGCTGTTTTGATTATTGTAGCCTTGTAGTATAGTTTGAAGTTAGGTTGCATGATGCTTCCAGCTTTGTTCTTTTTGCTTAGGATTGTGTTGGCTATGCAGGCTCATTTTTGGTTCCATATGAAGTTTAAAGTGGTTTTTTCCAGTTCTGTGAAGAAGGTCGATGGTAGCTTGATGGGGATAGCATTGAATCTCTAAATTACTTTGGGCAGCATTCACGATATTGATCCTTTCTAACCATAAGCATGGGATATTTTCATGATATTGTTCATTTTCACGATATTGATCCCTTCTAACATGAGTATGGGGTGTTTTTCCGTTTATGTCCTCTCTTATTTACTTGAGAAGTGGTTCGTAGTTCTACTTGAAGAGGTCTTTTACATCCTTTGTTAGTTGTATTCTTAGGTATTTTATTCTCTTTGTAACGATTGTGAATGGAAGTTCACTCATGATTTGGCTCTTTGTCTGTTATTGGTGTATAGGAATGCTTGTGATTTTTGCACACTGATTTTGTATCCTGAGACTTTGCTGAAGTTGCTTATTATTTTAAGGAGATTTTGGGCTGAGACAATGGGGTCTTCTAAGTATATGATCATGTTGTCTGCAAATAGAGGCAATTTGGCTTCCTCTTTTCCTAATTGAATACCCTTTATTTCTTTTTTTTGCCTTATTGCTCTGGCTAGAACTTCCAATACTATATTGAATAGGAGTGGTGAGAGAGGGCATCCTTGTCTAGTGCCAGTTTTCAAAGGGAATGCTTTGAGTTTTTGCCTGAGCAGTATGATATTGGCTGTGGGTTTGTCATACATAGCTTTTATCATTTACAGATACCTTCCATCAATACCTAGTTTATTGAGGATTTTTAGCATAAAGCGCTGTTGAATTTTGTTGAAGGCCTTCTCTGCATCTATTGAGATGATCATGTGTTTTTTGTCTTCGGTTCTGTTTATGTGATGGATTTTGTGTATAGATTTGTGTGTGTTGAACCAGCCTTGCATCCCCAGGATGAAGCCTAGTTGATCATGATTTTGATGAGCTGTTGCATTCGGTTTACCAGTATTTTATTGAAGATTTTTGCATCAATGTTCATCATGGATATTGGCCTGAAGTTATCTTTTTTTAGTTGCCTCTGCCAGGTTTTGGTATCAGGATGATGATGGTCTCATAAAATGAGTTAGGGAGGATTCCCTCTTTTTGTATTGTTTGGAATAGTTTCAGAGGGAATGGTAGGTACCAGCTCCTCTTTATACGTCTGGTAGAATTCAGCTGTGAACCTGTCTGGACCTGGACTTGTTTTGGTTGGTAGGCCATTAGTTGCTGTCTCAACTTCAGACTTTGTTATTGGTCTATTCAGGGTTTCAACTTCTTCCTGGTATAGTCTTGGGAGGATGCAAGTGTCCAGGAATTTATCCATTTCTTCCAGATTTACTGAGTTATTTGCATAGAGTTGTTTGAAGTCATCTCTGATAATAGTTTGTATTTCTGTGGAATTGGTGGTAATATCCCCTTTATCGTTTTTTATTGCATCTATTAGATTCTTCTCTCTTTCTCTCTCTCCTTTTTTATTAGTCTGGCTAGCAGTCAATTTTGTTGATCTTTGCAAAAACCAGCTCCCAGATTTATTGATTTTTGAAGAGTTTTTTGTGTCTCTGTCTTCTTTAGTTCTCCTCTGATCTTAGTTATTTTTTGTCTTCTGCTAGCTTTTGAGTTTTTTTGATTTTGTGCCTCTAACTCTTTCAATTTTGACGATAGGGTGTCAATTTTAGATTTTTCCTTGCTCCTTATGTGGGCATTTATTTCTCTAAATTTCCCTCTAGACACTGCTTTAAATGTGTCCCAGAGATTCTGGTACATCGTGTCTTCATTCTCATTGGTTTTGAAGAACATCTTTATTTCTGCCTTCATTTCATTGTTTATCCAGTCATCATCCAGGAGCAAGTTGTTCAGTTTCCGTGTAGTTGTGTGGTTCTGAGTTAATTTCTTAATTCTGAATTGTAATTTGATTGCACTGTGGTCTGAGAGACTGTTTGTTATGATTTCCGTTATTTTGCATTTGCTGAGGAGTAATTTACTTCCAATTATGTGGTCAATTTTAGAGTAAGTGCAACGTGGTGCTCAGAAGAATTATATTCTGTGGATTTGGGGTGGAGAGTTCTGTAGATGTGTATTAGGTCCACTTGCTCAGATCTGCATACAAGTCCTGGATATCCTTGTTGATTTTCTGTCTCATTGATCTGTCTAATATTGACAGTGGAGTGTTAAAGTCTCCCACTATTATTGTGTGGGAGTCTAAGTCTCTTTGTAGGTCATTAAGAACTTGCTTTATGTATCTGGGTGCTCCTGTATTCAGTGCATATATTTTTATGATAGTTAGCTTTTCTTGTTGCATAATCCTTTTACCATTATGTAATAATGCCCTTCCTTGTCTCTTTTGATCTTTGTTGGCTTAAAGTTCATTTTATCAGAGACTAGGATTGCAACCCCTGCTTTTTTTTTGCTCTCCAATTGCTTGGTAAATCATCTTCCATCCCTTTCTTGTGAGTCTATGTGTGTCTTTTCACGTGAAATGGTCTCCTGAATACAGCACACCAATAGGTCTTGACTTCTTATCCAGTTTGCCAGCCTGGGGCATTTAGGTCATTTACACTTAATGTTGATATTGTTATGTGTAAATTTGTTCCTGCCATTTTGTTACTGGCTGGTTGTTTTGCCGATTAGTTGATGCAGTTGCTTTATTGCATCGTAGGTCTTTACAATTTGGTACATTTTTGCAGTGGCTGGTACTGGTTGTTCCTTTCCATGTTTAGTACTTCCTTTTGGAGCTCTTGTAAGGCAGGTCTGGTGGCAACAAAATTTCTCAGCATTTGCTTGTCCATAAAGGATTTTATTTCTTCTTCACTTATGAATCTTAGTTTGTCTGGCTATGAAATTCTGGGTTGAAAGTTCTTTTCTTTAAGGATGTTGAATATTGGCCCCCACTCTCTTCTGGCTTGTGGGGATTCTGTCGAGAGATCTGCTGTGAGTCTGATGGGCTTCCCTTTGTGGGTGGCCCGACCTTTCTCTCTGGCTGCCCTTAGCATTTTCTCCTTCATTTCAACCCTGGTGATCTGATGATCATGTGCCTTGGTGTTGCTCTTCTTGAGGAATATCTTTGTGCTGTTCTCTGTATTTCCTGGATTTGGATATTGGCCTGCCTTGCTAGTTTGAGAAAGTTCTCCTGGATAATATCCTAAAGAGTGTTTTCCAGCTTGGATTCATTCTCCTTGTCACATTCCAGTACACCAATTAAATGTAGATTAGGACTTTTCACATAATCCCATATTTCTTGGAGGCTTTGTTCATTTCTTTTCACTCTTTTTTCTCTGATCTTGCCTTCTCATTTTATTTCATTGAGTTGATCTTCAGTCTCTGATATCCTTTTTTCTGCTTGGTCGATTTGGCTATTAAAACTTGTGTATGCCTTGCAAAGTTCTCGTGCTGTGTTTTTCAGCTCCATCAAGTCATTTGTGTTTTTCTCTAAGCTGGTTGTTCTAGTTAGCATTTCATTTAATCTTTTTTCAAGGTTTTTAGTTTCTTTGCATTGGGTTAGAACATGTTCCCTTAGCTCAGAGAAGTTAGGTATTACCCACCTTCTGAAGCCTGCTTCTGTCAATTCATCAAACTCATTCTCCATCCTATTTTGTTCTCTTGCTGGTGAGGAGTTGTGATCCCTTGGAGGAGGAGAGGCATTCTGGTCTTTGATGATTTCATGCTTTTTGTGCTGGTTTCTTTCCATGTTCATGGATTTATCTATCTTTGATCTTTGAAATTGGTGATTTCGAATGGGGTCTTCTGAGTGGACATCCTGTCTGTGGATGTTGAAGCTATTTCTTTTTGTTTTTTAGTTTTCCTTCTAACAGGCCTCTCTGCTGTAGGACTGCTGGAGGTCCACTCCAGGCCTTTTTTTCCTGGGAATCACCAGCAGGGGCTGCGGAACAGTGATGAGTGCTATCTGATCTTTCCTCTGGTAGCTTTGCTCCAGAAGTGTACCCACCAGGTGTCAGCCAGAGCTCTCCTGTGTGAGGCATTTTTTTTTTTTTTGGTTATACAGGGGTCAGGGAGCTGCTGAAAGAGGCAGTTTCTTTCTTGTCTTCCTGCAGAGGCACTGCTGGGCTGCCTCGGATTCAGCCTGGCTGCATGTAGGCTTCCTCTGGCTTTTGTTTACACAGGTGAAATTAGACTTGCCTTTGCAATGGTGGACACCCTTCCCCTCACCGAGCTCCATCGTCCCAGGTCAAGCTCAGTCTGATGTGCTGGCTGTGAAACTCTCGAGAGAGCTTCAGTTTGCTGGTCTTTGTGGGATTGGGACCTGCTAAGCCATATCACCTACCTATCTTCCTGCTTTCAGCTCTCCCCCTTTCTTGGGGGCAGGTAGATCCATCCCACAGGCATTCTTGGCACTAGTCAAAACTTCCATCCAGATCTGTGCCAACAACTTGTAGCGCTGGGCTGGCCGAAGCTGTTGCTCAGATCTGTGTTGGTAACTCACGGTGCTTTTCAGCCTGGCGGCCTTCTCCTGGACTGTGGGTTGCAAAGGCCATGGGAGAAATGCAGTATCTGAGGCCAGAGTTCCAAGGGGGTAAAGTCCCCGATTCTCCAGCCAGTTGCACTTCCCAAGTGGGGCAGCGCCTGGACCTGCCTCGGTTCGCCTTCCTTGGGCTACACCCACTGTCCAACTAGTCCCGTTGAAATCAACCTGGTACCTTGGTTGGAAATGTGGAGATGACTTGCCTTCCACATCTCTCTCACTGGGAACTGTGCTCCAGAGCTGTTCGTATTCAGCCATCTTGGCAGGAGTGCCCCATAACGTGTTTTGACATACGGATACATAGTAAAATGATAACTGCAGCCAAGCAAATGAACGTATCTGTCACCTCACCATTGTCTTTTTTTGGTGTTAAGAGTGCCAAAACTACTCTTTTGGCGAATTCTTAGTATACAATATTAACTAGTGTCCTTATGCTGTATATTAACTTTGTAAACCTGTTCATCCTACGTAATTAAAAGTTTGTAGCCTTTAATCTACATCTCTCTATTTCCTTCTTCCCTGTGACCTTGTTAACCAAGCACTGATCTTCCTCTCTTTCAACGTATTTGACTTTGTTTATATTATGTACATATAAATGAGATCATACACTATATTTCTTTCTGGGTCTGGCTTATTTCACTTAGCACGATGTCCTTGACGCTTAGTCATGTTGCAAATGTCAGAATCTCCTTTTTAAAGGTGGAATAATATTTCATTGTACAGTCATGTGCTGCATAACAGTGTTTCAGTCAGCAGCAGACCACATATACAATGGTGGTTTCATAAGATTTTAATGGACCTGAAAGATTCTTGTCACCTAGTGATATGATAGCTGTCATGATGTAGTACAATATGTTACTCAGTGTTTGTGATGATGCTGATAGAAACAAGTCTGTTGTGCTACCATTCATATGAAAGTATAGCACATACAGTTATGTACAATACCCAGTACTTGCTGATTATAATAAAGTATATTAGTGGCTTATATATTTTTATACTATTTATTGTTTTTTAGAATTTATTCCTTCTACTTACAAAAAGAAAGTTAACTATAAAACAGCCTCTGGCAGGTCCTTAGGTGGTATTCCAGGGTAAAGTATTGTTATCAGGAGATGATAGCTCCATACATGTTATTTTCTTGCTCTTGAAGACCTTGCAGTGGGACAGTATGTGAAGGTAGAAGATCCTGATCCTGTGTAGACCTAGGCTAATGTGTATGTTTGTGTCTTTATTTTTAACAAAAAAGGTTAAAAAGGAAATAAGTTAGATAGAAAAAAAGCTTATAGAATGAGGTTATAAAGATATTTTTGTACAATTGTACAGTGTGTTTGTGTTTTAAGCTAAGTGTTATTACAAGAGTCAGGGTTTAAAGAATACTAAAAGGTTTATAAAGTAAAAAGATTATAGTAAGCTAAGGTTAATTTATTAGGAAGACAGAAAATTTTTGTATGAATTTTGTATAGTCTAAATATACAGTTTATGAAGTCTACAGCAGCATACAATAATGTCTTAGGCCTTCACTCACCACTGTCTCCCTTACTCCCTTCCTCTCCATCCCTTACCCAGAGCAACATTTAGTCCTGTAAACTCCATTCATGGGAAGGGCTACAGGTGTATCATTTAAAAAATATTTTATAACATATTTTTACTATACATTTTCTATGTTTAGATGCACAAATACTTAGTATTGTGTTACTCTTGCCTGTAGTATTCAGTATAGTAACATGCTGTACAGCAGTGGTCCCCAACCTTTTTGGCACCAGGGACCGGTTTTGTAGAAGACAATGTTTCAACAGATTGGGATCGGAGTTGTTTTAGGATGAAACTGTTCCATCTCAGATCATCAGGCGTTAGATTCTCATAAGGAGCATTCAACCTAGATCCTTCACATGTGCAGTTCACAATAGAGTTTGTGCTCCTATGGGAATCTGATGCTGTCCCTGATCTGACAGGAGGTGGAGCTCAGGTAGTAATGCTCAGTGGCCCACTGTCCACCTGTTGTGTGGGTCAGGTTTCTGCTGTACAGGTTTGTAGCCTAGGAGCAATAGGCCATACATATAGCTTAGGTGTATAGTAGGCTATACCATCTAGGTTTTTGTAAATACACTCTGATGTTCCCACAAGGATGAAATTGACTAGCAATGCATTTCTCAGTATATCTCTGTTGTTAAGTGATACTTGACTGTATATGTATGTGTGTGTATATATATACCACAATGTCTTTATTTTTTTAATTTTAATTTTTATTTTACTTTAGGGGAATACTGTATCTGGCATTTCTCCCCATGTTATCCCTCCCCACCCTCCACTGTTGCTCCCCCAAGCCCCCCCAACTGCCCCCACTGTGTGATCCTCCTCTCCCTGAGTCCACGTGTTCTCATTGTTCAACACCCTCCTATGAGTGAGAACATACGTACACCACAATTTCTTCACCCATTTATCTGTTGATGAACACTTAAGGTTGTTTCCATATCTTGGCTATTGTGAATAATGCTGCAAATAAACATGGAAGTACAGATGTCTCTATGAGGTGCTGGTTTCATTTTCTTTGAATATATACTCAGAAGAGGGATTTTTTGGGTCATCTGTTAGTCGTATTTTTAATTTTTTGAGAAACTTTCATACTGTTTTCCGTAATGGTTGTACCAATTTACATTTCCACAAATAGCATACAAGGGTTTTCTCCACACCCTGGCCAACGGTTGTTGTCGCTTGTCTTTTGGATAATAGTGGTTCTAACAGATGTGAGGTGGTATCTTATTGTAGTTTTAATTTGCATTTTCATGATGATTAGTGATGTTAAGCACTTTTTCTTATGCTTGTTGGCCGTTTTTATGTTTTTTTTTTTTTTTTTTGGGAAAAAAGCCTCTTCAGGTTCTTTGTCCATTTTTAAATCAGTTGTTTTCTTGTTATTGAGTTGTGTGAGTTCTTTATGTAGTTTGGATATTAGCCCCTTACCATATACAGGGTTTGCAAATATTTTTCTCAGTCTGTAGTCTGCTTTTTCATTCTGTTGAATGTTTTCTTATCTTTAGGAAAGTTTTTATTTTGATGTAGTCTCACCTGGATAGTTTTGTTTTAGTTGCATGAGTTTTTGGTATGATATCAAAAAAATTATTGTTTGAGGTCACTATTAAGGAACTTTTTCTTTTGTTTTCTTCTAGAAGTTTTATAGTTTCAGGTCTCATGTTTACGTCTTTAATCCATTTTGAGTTTGTTTTTGTGTATGGTTTCAGATAAGGTTCCAGTTTCCTTCTTTTACATGTGGTTATTCAGTTGTCCCAAGACTATTGAAGAGTTTAGCCTTTTCTCATTGTGTTTTCTTGGTGGCCTTGTTGAAAATCAGTTAACCATATATGCTTGGGTTTATTTCTGGGCTTTCTGTTGTGTTTCATTGTTCTGTTGATCCTCATGTCTGTCTGTATGCCTGTCATTACAGTTTAGATTACTATTGCTTTGTAATGTAATTTACAGTCAGGAAGTGTGATGCCTCCAATTTAATTTTTCTCTCTCCAGATTGCTTTGGCTATTTAAAGGTTTTTGTAGTTCCATCCAAATTTTAGAATTGTTTTTTTCTATTTCTGTGAAAAATGCTACTACGGTTTGGTAGCGATTGCATTGAGCATGTCACTTTGGATAGTATGAATGTTTTGACAGTATTAATTTTTACAACCCGTAAACATGGAATAGCTTTCTATTTATTTGCATCTTCTTCAGTTTCTTTAATCAGTGTTTTATAGTTTTCAGTATATAGATCTTTCACTTCCTTTGTTATATTTATCTAAGTATTCTTTTGATGCTATCATAAATAGGATTTTGAAAATTTCTTTTTAACACAGATTGTTATTGATGTGAAGAATGCAACAGGTGTTTGAATGTTGATTTTTGTATCCTGCCACTTTTCAAGGATGTGGAACAAGGAGAGCTCACGTGCACTGCTGATGGGAGGGGCAACAACTTTTGGAAAACAATTTGGCGTTCATGCTAAAGTGGAACATATGCTTACTCTGTGACTTAGCAGTTTCACTCGTCGGCTTATACTTACCAGTAATTTACATAAATGTGCAGAAGACCTATACATGAATAACAGCATATAATCTGTAGTTCCAAAAATTGGAAATCACTCCAATGTTTATCAACAGCAGATTAGATAGATATTTAAATAAATACAAATATCATTCTATAAACATACACAGTAGATTGGATAAATACGCAGCAGAATACAGTTCAGCAAGTACTTCGGACAATGATAAATGAATTGTAGGTATACTTTTCAGTATCGGTGAAGCTAGTAAACAGAGGTACAAAGAGGCAACCAAATAATAGATGCTGTAAGAGTTCATTTCTGTGCATTTCAAAAACAAGTAAAAATAAATGATTAGAAATCAAGGCAATGGTTAACTTGGTGGAGGGATGGAAATAGTGATTGCAAGTGGACACCAGGGAACTTTTAGATTGGCATTGTTATATTTTTTGTCATGGATGATGGTTACATGGGTCTTTGCTTTGCAGTAACTTGTCTGTAGATTTATGTTTGTGTACTTTGTGGTGGTTACAAGGGTCTTTATGATAATTTATTTGTACATTTATGTTTATACTTTTCTGTATATTAAAATTCGTAATAAAAAGGTTGAAAGGATGGCTATTGGGGGAGGTTTTGAGAAGAAACATCAATATCATTTCTTGGTCTTTAGACTTTTCAACCTATTATATTTTTTACTATCTTACCAAACAGAATGAAAAAGCTAAAACTGTATCAGTAAGTTATGCAGCTTCTTCATTGAAGAGCATAATGTAAAAACTATTAATTCTTAAGTTGTTCACTCTGTTTTTTTTCCTTCAACATTTTAGTCTCAGAATGGAATTTAATATTTTTTTTTGTTTGTTTTAGGAGGTGCTGATGATGCTGGATAACTATGTAAGAGATTTCAAAGCATTGATTGACTGGATTCAGCTTCAGGAAAAGCTAGAGAAGACAGATGCTCAAAGCAGGTAATGAGTTCTCTGGTCTCAATATTTCTATCATACAGCAGTTTTCAATAGCAGTCATTGAAAATGACAGTGGACTTAACCTCATATTGATTTGAAACTTGTAAAAATCTAAAAGTCAGGTGCTGCATTTTTTATTCAATTAAATAACAAATATTTATTGGGTATTTATCAGTGGGTATTAATTGGTTATTAATTCAGTACAGAAATTTAGTTGTTGAATGTGATACATTTACTCTCATGGAATTTTTAGCCTAAGTGTGATTGAAAATAGAACTAAGTACAAAAAACTATTATGGTTCTTCAGAGAAGGACAAGTCTCTCTTGGAGGCTAGATCAGGGAAGATTTCAGGAGGATGCAGAAGAAGTGTTTCAAGGATGGGATGGATTTTATTTACCAACTGGTTGGCCATTTCGGTGAAGGGAATGAATTCAAACAGCTATGTAAGTGTAGGGCAACTGCGAAGTCAGAGTAATGTAGGGAAAGATACAGTATTTCTTTTTAATGTAATTAGGCAATGAGGAAAATTGATGATTTTTGATTAGGGGAATAATATGAGATGAAAGCTTCTTGAGAAAGATTCATTTGGAATCAGAACACAATATCTGAATGCTGTGTGCCAAGCTCTAGGACTGTTGTGGTGAAGAGGACAGATGCAGTCCCTGCCCTCATAAAGTATATAGTGCATGCTATGGTCTGAATGTGCCTTCCCAAAATTTATATGTTGAAATTTAATCACCAATGTGATAGTATTAAGAGGTGGGGCCTTTAGGAGGTAGTTAAATTGAGAAGGTGGAGCCCTTACCAATAGGATTAGTGACATATAAAAGAAGTGGGAGCTGTTACCCCTTCCACCTTGTGAGGTGAGGACACAGCTAAAAGATAATCTTTATAAGGAACAGGGCCTGTTTCAGACGTTGAATCTGCTAACACCTTGATCTTGTACTTCCTAGCATCCAGCACTATAGAAATACATTTCTTATTGTTGTTGACAAATTACCAGTTGTAAGGTATGTTGTTGTAGCAGCCTGAATGGACCAAGTGCATTTCTAACAGGAAAGGTTGATGTTAAGTAAGTATGAATGTGCCAGGTGTCATCAAGAAGAAATACAGTTTACTCTGGGAGTATAAGAAAAAGCACCCTTAACCAGTTTGCTAAGTCCAAGAAAGCTTCCCTGAGGAGGTGACATTTAAATTGAGACACAATTGCTAAGTAGGAGTTAGATAAAGAGAAAAGAGTAATTAGAGATAATGCTGACAGTATGTGTGATGTCTTTGAAGTGGAAGGGAGCACAGTGTAATCAAGGAATTTAGAATTTAGAAGGGCAGGAGTGAAAAGAACAAGGGAAGAGTAGCATGAGATGAGCCTAGAGAGCTAGTCTAGTACCATGTTGTGTAGAGCTCTGTAGAAGTGATAAGGGATTTAGATTTGACTTTGAGCCAATAAAGGGTTTTAAAATAAGAAAGTGACATATCAGATTTATGTTTTTAAAAGATCATTTTGGCTGCCATGTAGGAAATATGATACGGCAGTGTAGTTTAGAGATGATGACTACTCAGATTAAGGTAGTAACAGTAGGGAGAATGAGCTGTTCCAGAGATAGATTATCAAATGGACTTAGTATTATTTTGTTTATGGACAAAGGCAAAAGAGCAGTTTAGTTTAGGCATGTAAGTGATTGCTAAACTCTGGTAAACTTGCCAAGTCACTTGGAGTTACAAGGCTGCTCCCCTACCCTGACCAGAGCCAACAGGCCTCTCCTGACTCTTTGCCTTGGATTTAATTTTGGTTCAATCTTACTGGGTGGAACTATCCAGTAGAGAAGACATCTCTTGTCCCATACTGATGTGTCAGCCCTATGGGCAGGCAGAACCAGTAGGGTAAAGGAATTCCAAGAGAGAAATCCAGAAGGGCTGGATTCCTGGGAAACCAAATCCAGGGAAACTAAGATAGGTTGATCCTTTTAACAGTTTTGTTTCTCACAGTAGAATTATATATTTTTAAGTGCCTACTTCATTCACAGTCCCTGGGAGGGTCAGCATAAAAGTCTTTCTTTGTACTAAGTAATTTTACCCTTACCCCTTGGTAATAGGTGATTGGATCTGTGGTTTTATTCTTTCACTGGGTTGAACCAAGCTCAGAGATCATCATGCTGATTTGGGACTTGTGGCTATATCTCCCTTGTGACAATAAGCAGAGTAAAGCAGGTTGGAAAAGAAAAGGAATGTATTTACAGAGAGAAATAGAAATTATGTGGCCTCTGAGAGTCTATACCGTGTCTAATCCTCATGAGCCCTGATTCTAGTCACTCCCAACTTTTGGATGCCTTTGACCTTGTACAGTTTATGTCCTTACAGTAAATTTTTATTTTCTTTTCATTTTTTATTTAACTTGATTGAGTTTGTATTTGTTGTATCCAAAAAGGGTCTATAATGTAATGATCAATGCATTAAAAAATAGATTCTTTTTTTGTGCCTGCAAAATTCAATCACCTGTTGGTGGCTGTGTTGAGGATTGTATTGAGAAAGATGTAGAAGCCAAACCCAAGCTTAATAGAATGATGACCATTCCTCTCTTGGCACTATGATTCAGAAATATACCTGGGGCTTCCCCTCTCCCCTCCCCACTTTTTTTGGAGACAGAGTCTCACTCTGTAACCCAGGCTGGAGTGCAGTGGTGCCATCTTGGCTCACTACAACCTCCACCTCCCACTTTTAAGCAATTCTCCTGCCTCAGCATCCTAAGTAGCTGGGATTACAGGTGCACACCACCATGCCCAGCTGATTTTTGCGTTTTTAGTAGACACAGGGTTTCACCATGTTGGCCAGGCTGGTCTCAAACTCCTGACCTCGAGTGATCTGCCCACCTTGGCCACCCAAAGTGCTGGGATTACAGGAATGAGCCACCCTGCCTGGCTGAGGCATCCCTTTTACTTTTGCCAGTTATCAGCATTTCTCTTCTTTGCCTCATGAGACAGCTCCTAGATATGGAAAGCAGTCTTAAATGCTCTATAGATGGCATTATCCATCTTGCATTCTTCAAATCATGCATCAAAATTTATTTTGGCTAGCCTTGAGATTTAAATGTAAAAACTGAAGTTGTATGTGTTTAAAGAGGAAAATGTAGATAAATACTGATATATTTGTTTTGCATCTGAGGACTTTGTAAGACAAAGGCAGACACCACAAAGAAAAATTTTGAATAACCTTGATTGAATAGGAAGAAAAGAAATGTTTCCAAATAAAAAGGAAAAATTCAAGACAAAATAGTTGTATCACAAATGCAAATGGATTTTTAGCCATAAGAGTAGTAGTAAGCTATTTCAAATTAATCAGAAAATGGTGCAAATCCCAGTGGAAGAAGTGAGGCAAAGATACCAACGTGCAAATTCCAAATGAAGAAATTTAGATGGTTGGTTAAAAAGTTTATTTTCATTAGTAATTATAATAAACATATAATTTACAAACAAAGACAATGAAATACCATTTTGCCAATGAAATTTTTAACATTAGATACTAACAGATGGCAAGATTGAAGGGAAATGGAGAGTAAGACACAGGGATACCCATGGGATTTATGGGGATCGGATTGAGGACATGTTACACATCCTGTCAACTGATTGGTTGTAGGGCCAGTGAAGGAGGAGGAGTAGACATTAAGTTACATTTCTTTGCTTTCTCAGGAAAGAGCAGTGAAATCTTTATATTCCTGCTCTCATGAGTGATTAAGAGGTAGAGGAAGGACACTTTATATTTTCCTACTCATCGTTTAACCCTTAGCATATTCTTTCTCTTGATAACCTGCTTCACAGACTTCTCCAGGGTATCAGAGACAGTAGATTGAAGTCGTATCATTGCATTTTAAATATTTTTTAAGCTGGGCATATGGAAGCTTATAAATAATAAGTAGTGTGTCTCATATCCCTGTAACCCCATGACCTTTTTGAGGTAATTGGAGTAGTGTTGCTGTGCTGCAGTCATTAGAAAATCCTGAATCATTTATCAACTATGATTTCTCACTGGTAGTATGGTAACTTTCTGGTAATCAATGCTCTAGGGAAAATTTTGCGTGATTTTTTTTTTTCTGTTGAAAAGTAGGATTATTTTTTCACCCACTAGCAGCCAAGAGAAAAGATTATTTGTTTCTCCTTTTTCTCTGTTAATTTAATCTGGTTTGTATATTGAATTGGCAGACCAACATCATTGGCATGGGAAGTAAAGAAGATGTCTCCAGGACGTCATGTGATTCCAAGTCCATCAACAGATAGAATAAATGTAACGTCAAATGCTCGACGAAGCTTAAATTTTGGGTGAGACAGACTAAGATTAAACTACTACGAGTTGCATTACAGTGAATTATTTTTTTAGATGTGATGGTATTATGAATCTGATATTCGACTATAAAAATGTCCATGCATATGTTATACTGTATACAGGTTCCAACACTTAGGAGGGGAACACTCTGTGTTGGTTAGCAATCCCAGGGGAGGACTAAACATCTCATCAAGTCAATTTCTGCTAAGGTTCCTAGATTTGGTGGAAGGTTTTCCATAAACCCAGTTGCCAGAGGAGGAGTTTGGTGAGACATACACTGACTTGCACAACTCAGGTAAAGCAATGTTGTTACTCACAGGTAGCCAGCAAGAATCAACAGAAGCCTAGGATCCATGGCAAGATTGTCCCCCAGGACTCAGGAAAACTAACCAAGGGAATGGAGTTTCATTTATGTGACTTCCACTTACTACCACAGCCAAAAGACCCCAGAAGCACCCTGGTCTGGGTTTTAAACACCGATGTCACTCAGATTACGGAGTGCAAGCGGTGGAGGACGTTCTCTTCTACAGGGATAAGGACAAAGCCTGGGCCGTTGCGGGTAGTTCCTTCTTATTTCAAGATGTTGCATTCTTGGTACATTTTGCCTGAAAATTGCAAGCCAGAGAGGGAAGAGCTGCGTTTACCAAGGGACCTGTCTTCCTGCATTGTGGATATGTTTGAAATTGTCTATATAAAAACACCGGTAATCCTAGCACTTTGGGAAGCCGAGGTGGGCAGATCACTTGAGGTCAGGAGTTCGAGACCAGCCTGGCCAATGTGGTGAAACCCCATCTCTACTAAAAATACAAAAATTAGCTGGGTGTTGTGTCACACACTTGTAATCCCAGCTACTTGATGGGGGCATAGGTTGCAGTGAGCCAAGATCACACCACTGCACTCCAGCTTGGGCAACAGAATGAGACTCTGTCTCAAAAAAAAAAAAAGTTAAAATCCAGGAGATTAAATAAAGTTTAGCTTTTAGCACATGTAATATATTCAAACATAAATAGTAATTCAGAGATTAAAATTCACATATTTCATTCCAAATATTTTATACAAATTCGCAGTTTCCTTTGCAACAGATCTAAATATTAATATATATCATACGTTGTGTTATTGTCATACAGATTACATGATGTATACATTACAAGCTCATCAACACAGTTTTAAAATTACTGTTTTACGCAGTTGTATCTCTTTAATCAGATAGGAGAAGAAAAGAGTTACAAACAAAAACTACATTTATATAGTCTACCTGTATAGTTTCCTTTTCTAGTCCTTTACTGGAGTCCTCATTTCTTCATATGGATTCAGATTACTATCTTTTGTCCTTTCATTTCAGCCTGGAATCCCTTTAGTGTTTCTTGTTGGGCAGGTCTGTTAGTAACAGAGTTTCTCAGTGTCTTCATTTATCTTTCAGTTTTTGAAGGGTAGTTTTGCAGCATGTAGACTTCTTGGTTAATAGTCCTTTCATTCAGCATTTTGTTTCCTGGCTGCCTTCTGAATGCTATGGTTTCTTATGAGGAATCAGCTGTTAGTGAGGATCCTTGACTGTGATCCATCACTTATCTCTTGATTCTTTCAAGATTGTCTGTCTTTGGCTTTTGTTCCTCTGACTATGATATCTCTATGTGTGGATCTCTGAGATGATCATACTTGGAGTTTGTTCAGTCTCTTGGATATGTATTTAATGTTTTTAATCAAATTTGGGAAGATTTTGCCCATTATTCCTTTAGATGTTTTTTCTGCCCCTTTTACTCTCTTCCCTCCATTGAAAATTCCACTATGCACATGTTCATACCCTTGATGTGATGCTGTCCCATAGGTCTTTGAGGATTTGTTCATTTTTCTTTTTCTTTTTCTTTTTTTTTTAAACAGAGTCTCGCTTATTGCCCAGGCTGGAGTGGAGTGACGCAATCTCGGCTCACTGCAATATCTGCCTCCTGGGTTCAAGCTATTCTCGTGCCTCAGCCTCCTGAGTAGCTGGATTTACAGGCGTGTGCCACCATGCCTAGCTAATTTTTGTAGTTTTAGTAGAGACAGGGTTTCGCCATGTTGTTCAGGCTGGTCTTGAACTCATGAGCTCAAGTGACCTGCTTGCCTTGGCCTCCCAAAGTGCTGCAATTACAGGTGTGAGCCAACACACCCAGCCCTCTGTTCATTTTTCTTCATTCTTTTTTCTTTCTGTTCCACAGACTAAATAATTTCTTTTCTTTTTTTCGAGACAGAGTCTCACTCTATCGCCCAGGGTGGAGGGCAGTGGCGCGATCTTGGCTCACTGCAACGTCTGCCTCCCGGGTTCAAGCGATTCCTGAGTAGCTGGGACTACAGGTGACCACCACCATGCCCAACTATTTGTTTGTATTTTTAATAGAGACAGGGTTTCACCATGTTAGCCAGGCTGATCTCGAACCACTGACCTCATGATCCTCCTGCCTTGGCCTCCCAAGTTGCTGGGATCACTTAATTTACCTTTTACATTTCATGAAACATTATTCTGCCAGTTCAATTCTGCCATTGAGTTCCTCTAGTGAATTTTTTATTTCATTTATTACACTTTTCAACTCTGGAATGTCTCTGTGGTTCCTTTTTATATTTACTCTCCCCTTATTGATATTTTATATTTGGTGAAATTTTATTTCTTTCCTTTAGTTGTTTAAACATGGTTTCCTTTTGTTCTTTGATGTTCGTTGTTTTTTTTTTTTTCTTCTTTTTCTGAGACAGAGTCACTCTGTCGCCCAGGCTGGAGTGCAGTTGTGAGATATTGGCTCACTGCAACCTCCACCTTCCAGGTTCAAGTGATTCTCGTGCATCAGCCTCCCAAGTAGCTGCCTGAGCCACCATGCCCAGCTAATTTTTGTATTTTTAGTAGAGACAGGGTTTCACTGTGTTGGCTAGGCTAATTTCAAATTCTTGGCCTCAGGTGATCCACCTTCCTTGGCCTCCCAGTGTGCTGGGATTACAGGTACAAGCCACTGAACCTGGCCACTTGGATGTTCTTTAAATGTAATTAATAGCTGATTTTAAGTCTTTGTCTGGAAAGTCCAATGTCTGGGCTTCCTGTCCCTGCTTTTCTTGTGAATGGGCCATACTTTCCTGTTTATTTGCACGTCTTCTGATTTTTGTTGTTGTTGTTGAAAAGTAGGCATTTTAAATAATAAAATGTGACAGCTTTGCAGATCAGATAGCTACCCTCTAGGATTGTAACTGTTGTTGTTATTGTTAGTTTAGTGCTACACTTAACTCATTCTGTGTGATGTCTGTATACATTATTGTATGGCTACATGCAACATGAGTGTATGTTGATGTATGTTGTATGTAGCTATACCACAAAGTATGTTTTGTTAACATCAACTAATGATTCGACAGAGGTTTCCTTAAATACCTTGAGCCAATAAATCTCTTAGTTCTCACCTAGGTCTGTGTGTCTGTTGGGGCATACTTTGAATGCTCTGGCAGATTATAACTGCCTTTGCTTGTCAATTCCTCCTTTCTTAAAGCCTCAAGGCAAGTAATAGGTGAGACATTAGGGTCCTCTCAAATTGTTGCTAGGTATGCACACAACCTGCATATGTGTGTGGCCTTCTTGATTTTTAGGAATTTACTAGAACTTTTCAAATCCCCCCATGGATATCTCATTCTCAAGCTTTTCCTTTTAAGTTTTTTGGTTAGCCGTTTGTTTGCCTCAAATGGTATTTCAGCCTCTGGTAGTTGTGCTATTATGAACATTGATGTGAAAATCCTCAATAAAATACTGGCAAACCAAATCTAGCAGCATATCAAAAAGCTTATCTACCATGATCAAGTCAGCTTCATTCCTGGGTTGCAAGGCTGGTTCAACAAATGCAAATCAGTACACGTAATCCGTCACATAAACAGAACCAATGACAAAAACCACATGATTATCTCAGTAGATACAGAAATAGCCTTCGATAAAATTCAACACCCCTTCATGCTGAAAACTCCCAATAAACTACGTATTGATTTAACGTATCTCAACATCAGAAGAGCTATTTATGACACACCCATAGCCAATATCATACTGAATGGGCAAAAACTGGAAGCATTCCCTTTGAAAACAGGCACAAGACAAGGATGCCCTCTCTCACCACTCCTATTCATCATAGTATTGAAAGTTCTGGCCAGGGCAATCAGGCAAGAGAAAGAAATAAAGCGTATTCAGATAGAAAGAGAGGAAGTCAAATTGTCTCTGCGTGCAGATGACATGATTGTCTATTTGGAAAACCCCATTGACTCGGCCCAAAATCTCCTTAAGCTGATAAGCAATTTCAGCAAAGTTTCAGTATACAAAATCAACATGCAAAAGTCACAAGCATTTCTATACAACAATAACAAACAGAGAGCCAAATCATGAGTGAACTCCCATTCACAATTGCTACAAAGAGAATTAAATATCTAGGAGTACAGCTTACAAGGGATATGAAGTACCTCTTCAAGGAGAACTACAAACCACTGCTTGAAGAAATAAGAGAGGACATAAACAAATGGAAAAACATTCTGTGCTCATGGATAGGAAGAATCAATATTGTGAAAATGGCCATACTGCCCAAAGTAATTTATAGAGTCAATGCTAATCCCCATCAAGCTACCATTAACTTTCTTCACACAATTAGAAAAAGCTACTTTAAATTTCATGTGGAACCAAAGAAGAGCCCATATAGCCAAGACTATCCTAAGCAAAAAAAGCTGGAGGCATCATGCTACCTGACTTCAAACTATACTGCAAGGCTATGGTAACCAAAACAGCATGGTACTGGTACCAAAACAGATATATAAACCAATGGAACAGAACAGAGGCATCAGAAAGAACGCCTCACATCTACAACCATCTGATCTTTGACAGACCTGATAAAAAGAAGCAATGGGGAAAGGATTTCCTATTTAATAAATGGTGTTGGGAAAACTGGCTAGACATATGTAGAAAACTGGACCCCTTCCTTACGCCTTATACAAAAATTAACTCAGATGGATTAAAAACTTAAACATAAGACCTAAAGCCATAAAAACCCTAGAAGAATACCTAGGTAATACCATTCAGGACATAGGCATGGGCAAAGACTTCGTGACTAAAACACCAAAAGCAATGGCAACAAAAGCCAAAATAGACAAATAGACAAATGGAATCTAATCAAACTAAAGCACTTCTATCATCATTGTGAACAGGCAACCTACAGAATGGGGGAAAATTTTTGTAGTCTACCCATCTGACAAATGGCTAATATCTAGAATCTACAAAGAACTTAAACAAATTTACAGGAAAAAA
>CAUYLG010057242.1:0-27047 GCA_963573385.1 Cacajao melanocephalus
GTGCAGTGGCGTGATCTCAGCTCACTGCAACCTCCGCCTCCCAGGTTCAAGCAATTCTCCTGCCTCAGCCTCCCAAGTAGCTGGGACTACAGGCGCGTGCCACCATGCCCAGCTAATTTTTGTATTTTTAGTAGAGACAGGGTTTCACCATGTTGGCCAGGATGGTCGCGATCTCTTGACCTCGTGATCCACCTGCCTTGGCCTCCCAAAGTGCTGGGATTACAGGCGTGAGCCACCGCACCTGGCAAGAAACATATTTTCAATGTTCTTAATATCCTCTGCATGCCCTTTTCTGATAATATGCAGTTGTCACTGCCTATATGGGCACTTTTTGAATTTATATTAATTTTAATTGCATTAATTCATAATTTATACATACACAGCCCCCAAAATAGGATGGAAAGGTTTACTATAAATAAAATGAGTTTTTTGGGAAAGAGCAAGCAAGGCTTCCATGCAGATCTGGAAATGACTTGAGAGAGAAAAGAGTAGGAACTGGCTTTAATTATTATAATTGTTATTGTGGGGGGGGGACCACGGTGAGAGTTCCTATTTGGGCCAGTGACTTGCATTATTTAAACTTCTTGCTGGTACACAAGGAGGAAGCAGCTGGGCTTTATTTATGGCTTGCTTAGATACAGGTAAGGAAGTAGGAGTGGGACTTGAAGCCCATTATCAGTAAAACATCAAAAAACAAGGAAGATTTTTTTCTGAAATGGGCCATGTTCCATTCAATTAAAATTTGTCTTAGTAAGCTATATGTCTGACACTCTGTGAGAACTGTAGCCTGGGCCAGTAAGAAGGTTCGGTTTCACTGAATGCCTTGTCCAAGAGCCCAGTATTGGGCATTTTTGAGAAGTGATATGTACCTTGGCCACTATGAAAGCTAATGAAATCCAGAGGGTATAAATGTCTTGATGAGAACTTGTATTGTGGCTATGTACTATGAACTTGTATTGTAGTCTCTGTACATGGTACTGTGGTTTATATTGTTTAGCCCATGTGTTCTTTACCACAAATAGAGAAACCTTGGAAGAAGAATTGTTGCTTTGGCCATTGGCTGGATCAGATGACCAGGATATTGGCAATAGCCCAAGAGTCCGTAAAAATGTACAGATGAGGCTGTTGTTGGCCAGGGCATCCAGTGCTAACAATGAATGCCCAAATCCTGGCCAATTGTGCTAACTCTTTTCTGTGTGTCTTTGATCTGTAATATTGTGATTGAAAGGTAGATAGCAATAATTCTCCTGGGGACTTCATCATATGTAATATGGTACTGCCATACATGAAATTTAGAAATGCTCTTTACTATTTACTCACTTGATCACAAGGAGCTTCCTAGGTAGCCAAGGGGTCTGGCAGAGGGATAACTTCATCTAGTACCATGGCATCTGGAAAAGGAATGAGGAGAGGAGGAGGTCAACAACACCTCTTGCATATGGGATTATCCAGAGAGGCCGAGAATGTTTTATTCTATTGTTATTGTTTTTATTTTAGCAAATGGTCATGCCAAGCATAAAAAGTGCTTCTTCTATGACCTAAATTATAACAGGTGGGCAGGTGGGTACAGAGGGTTCAAGGCTTAGTGCCTATGAAGTCTCCTATTTCAATAAGGTCCATGTATATGTCCAACTATTAGTGCTCTTATGGCAGATAACATGTAGCTAAGGACAGTTTCTTGCATCAAAAGCCGTAGACAATGTCTGGCTATGATGGCTGGCCCAAGAAGTCTAGGAGGTATAAGAGAAGTTTGCTATACTCTGTAGAGTGAAGGAGTCTTTGGGGGCCACGGATGGAAGTGTCTGTTGTACTGGAATTTGGTCAGACTTCAAAGACTTTTATTAGAGGAGGATCCAGTCAAAGTGGGTCAATTTATAAATAATAGCATTTGTGGCCTTAAATAAAATTTAAAATTTGGATATGTTTCCTCTAGATCTCCAAAAGACATAAAAGATGTTGAGTTCATCTTAATTTGTTGGTGCTGAGTCCTTCAATTGTTGTATCTTAACAATCTCAGGGATGGAGCCCCTCAACTTACTAAATAATGCCCAGAAATCATACTGAGGTAATGTGGCCCATTTTTTAGAACTTCTTTTGTGAGTATTTGTATGCCCACCTTCTAATACCAACACACTGGGGGTTAGGATTTCATCATATGAATTTCGGGTGAACACAACATAAGTATTCAGTCTGTAACAACCACTTAATTTTGTTAGAATTTTTACATGTGTTAACATAAAATAACTTACTTTATTATTACTTTTTTAAATTTCTGGAATATTTGTCAAGATTAAAAATCGAATACAAGCCTCTTAAATGAATTTGATGGCTATCCAACTGTTTAAAAATTATTTTACTTAGGATTGTCTTGGCTATTTGGGCTCTCTTTTGTTTTCATATGAAGTTTAAGGTGGTTTTTGTCTGGGGGTTGGGAGCTAGGGGAGAGATAGTAGGGGGTGGGGAGATTGGGGAGGGATAGCATTAGGAGAAATACCTAATGTAGATGATGGGGTGATGGATGGATGCAGTAAACCACCATGGCACGTGTATACTTATGTAACAAACCTGCACATTCTGCACAGGTATCCCAGAATTTAAAATATAATTTAAAAAAAAGAAATTTACAAAAGAAAAAACAGAATAGTCAATAAACACAAGAAAAATTGCTCATATCCATTAAAAATTATTTTAAAATTATATATCAATGAATCCTTCTGCTTTTCAAAAAAGCTATTCCACTGAGTGATTTTTAAGTTAACTTAGGTCAAATACCATAATGTTTGTTGTTTTTCTTAACTATATAATTTCCACATGCTCTAAAATGTTATATTACATTATTAGTTTTTATCAATACTTTCTAATTATAAACTTTCATAATTTGCATATTTTGATGCTACATATATTTGTGGTTACCAATACATGTTTGTCATTTAAATAGTAGCTATAACTTGCAGATAAAGTAGATTACCCCTTTTGCTTCAGTTCATGATTTTATTAATAATTAATTATATCCTATATTTTCTTCTCATTTTGATAAACATTTGTTTCACTTTTAAATGACATATATGTGATCATTCTTTGTTCCTAGCATTCTGTTTACATTGGGTTAGTTAAATATTTTATAGGAAATACATATTTGTAACTTTTTTGACTCCATCTAAGTGCTCTTGCCTTTAGAATATGAATTTTATACTCTAAATCTATTAACATCTCTGCACCATTTAATGTCTTCTATCATTTTACTTTTTTCTGCTAGCCATATAGATAATATATTATTTTGTTTGATATTTTCTTATTCTGTGATATGGAAGATAAACATTCTTTTTCTATTCTTATCACATATTAAGGTGTTTCCCACAGAAAATGAACAAAAAATGTAAAAATTAACAAATCAACCATATTTTTCTCTGTTTTGAATTCTCTGACTGAATTAAACAGTGCTATGATGCTTAGAATTTTACATTTAAAACACTTCTGTAGCATTTTCCAAATTAAAATGTGATCATTTCTATACACATTTCATTCAAATATTACATTTATGCCTATATATTTATCCATTTTAATCCTGTAGACAATTATACTCTAATTTTCTGCTCCTAAGTGCTAATTTTAATGCATTTTCCTTTACTATAAGATTATCAGAAGGTGCTATATTTTTACAAAATTTATATATTTAGTTGCTGTATTTCTCAGCTCTACTATGTATGTAAATATTGTAATTTGCTTTTACACAGTAAGGAAAATATGTAATTGTTTCCTAATATTTATTTAGTGAAGGTGAGGTAGGAGGCAGGACTTGACTCTGGACCAGAGTGAAGACTGGCTGAAATAGGGAAGAGGCATAGGAATTACCTCTTCATAAAATATACTCACCATCCTATGTGGGCATATGATGTAGAAGTTCCCACCCCTTTCCATGGCAACAATTCAGACGTTATCACACCTTTTCTATAATTTCTGAATAAACCACCTCTTAATTTGCATGTAACTGGAATTAGATATTCGTTGTACTGCAGCACTGCTTTGAGCTGCTGCTCTCTCTATAGGGCCTGTGGGGTAGCCTGCTTCATAGGAGCAGTCACTGGGCTGTAACACTACTGCCTCAGTGAAGCTGTTTTCTTCCACCACTGGCTGGATCTTGAAAGCTTTCCTGGACAAAGCCAAAACGCTTCCTGGGCTATGCCACAATTTTGTGGCTTGCCTCCCCTGTATCACAGGGAGATATTAGATCAACCTGATATCTCTCCATTGTTGCTGAGAGAACGAGCTAGATAATTTTAAGAGTTTCTTTTGATTGATAAACTTTGAATATACAATAAGATTTACACGTATGCTTTTGTTTCCTTTTAATACACCCTCTCACCTTTATTACTTTAATAATGAAGAGTTTTTATTTTAAGAATATATCTGGTATATTCTCATTAGGATGAAAATTATTCCATGTTCTGGCTTCTAGATCTTATTCATGTCTTCCTTAGTTTGTCAGTTTTAAAACTCTTCTTCCTTTTTCTCCTATGCTGTAAGGTTTATACCCAACAGACTTCTATAGAAATTTTCATTTGTGTGCTGCTCAAGTATCTGTATGTGCACATTGCATGAAATATACTGAAATTCTATTAATAATGTTACTAATCATCTTGCTTTGTAACCATGTGTCTGTCCATGGAGATTTGGAGGCAGATTGTACGAGCATGTCAGCATTGGTTATTAATAGCAGCGAGACTGGTGATTAGACCTCTCAAACACAAGGCAAATCCAGACTTGGCCAAGGAAAGACTTTACTCCAAAGAACAATTGCTATGGGGAAAGAGGACAACTGCTATTAGAAAAGGCAGACTATCAGAATGAGGAGAACACTCAGATTGTAAGATCTGAAAGTATCTCAAAGGCCAAGCAGGAAGAAATTTCCTCTCATGCAGGTCTAGAAAGAACCAGGTGCAGAGCGGTGGAATGAATGGGAACCAGGATCATACATTTAAGAAGGGAAGGTTTTTCTCCGAGAGCAATACATTTTCAAGAAAGGGTCATTTGTAAGGGGTCCTTCTGCTTGCCCACTCTTAAAGGGTCAAAGTTTAGGAGTTTAGAAATTTGTGGTAAAGCAGAAGAGTTTAGCTAAAAGTTTGGTAATGACGAGTTAGCAGGTATTTTGTCCAGATTGGTCAATGGGTACAAACAGCTCAGCTAATCAATCATTACTGAGGCAAAGAATGAGAATTTGGAGGGTCGGAGTCTGGCCTTGTCTAAGGTAAACAAAGTTCATCTACAAATCTTATCTAAGTCAAGTGGAGAAGGGTGGTACTGAGGTGAGGGGCAGAACTCCATTCTGGAGGCAGGATTTAGGCACCAGACCAAATTGAAGACTAGCTAAGACAGGGACACAGCAGAGGCAGCTTTCTATTAAAACACATCCACCAGTGTGTCATGTTAGTTGACCATTGCCACGGCAGCACTCAAAAGTCACCACCATTTTCCACGGCAAGAACCTAATGATCCAGATAGTATCACTCATTTCCTAGAAATGTATGTATAATCTGCCCCTTAATTTGCATGTGATTAAGAGTAGGTATGAGTAAGACTGCAGAACTGCTCTGGGCACACTGCCTGTGGAGCAGCCCTGCTCTACAAGCAGTATCTCTGATGCTGCTGGATGCTGCCATTTCAATTAAAGTTGTCTAACACCCCTGGCTAGCCCTTGAATTCTTTCCTGGGCAAACCAAGAACCCTCCTGAGCTAAGCTCCAATTCAGGAGCTCACTTGCCCTACATCAGTTCTTTGCTGTAAGCCTTTTTTTGAACCCTAAAGGGTGGGGGAATTCCCTAACTTCAGCTGTTTTCTAGGAGCACAGGACTCGGGTAAAGTTTAACATTGTCAGCACCTGGTTTCCATAAGCTTCTCAGAATGCTTTGACTTTTGTGCTGGTTATGTAGCAAGAACATGCGTACAAGATAAACCATGTATAAGAAACTCCTGTTGAGACTCCATTCTAAGCAACGGTTTTGAGGTGTTCTGTGCAGCTATCAGTGGTCCACTGCTCAAGACATAAGGTATAGGCTGGGCACATGCCTGTAATCCCAGCAGTTCGGGAGCCCGAAGTCGGTGGATGGCTTGAGGTCAGGAGTTTGAGAACAGCCTGATCAATATGGTGAAACCCTGTCTGTACTAAAAATACAAAAATTAGCCAGGCATGGTGGCTGTTGCCTGTAATCTCAGCTACTCGGGAGGCTGAGGCAGGAGAATCACTTGAACCTGGGAGTCAGAGATTGTAGTGAGCCAAGATTGTGCCACTGCAATCCAGCCTGGCCGACAGAGTAAGACATCCTCTCAAAAAAAAAAAAAAAAAAAAAAAAAAAGAAAAGAAAAGAAAGAGAGAGAGAGAGAGATAAGGTATATACTGGAGAACACTCTACAGAAACTTGGATGTGGTCTAGGCCTTTCAGACTCCTTGCTGTGAGACAGCTTTTATCTTAGATGTACACTTTTTACTATAATGTTGTGTTATGTCTTTGTCCTACAATAAGCCATAGATTGGTAACCATTGACAGTTCAGGTCTGTGAGTTTTCCCTACCATTCAAACCTGAACTGTGACTGCAACTCCTTGATCTTGAAAGATTTATCTTTTTTGCAATTGTGATTATGTATTATAGAAATCATATATATTTTTTCACTTCCCCGAAGTGAACATAATACATCCATAATGTTTCCCTTGCCACAAGAATTCTTCTTGATCTCCCATTGCTTTTTTTTCAAGATGACTCATTCTTGCCATCTAGATGCACTAGAAGAAAAAAAAAAAGAACCCAAAGGTCAGAAATTCAGAACCTCTGTGGTAGGGGGAGATGGAGTCCTAACAATATCTGTAGGGGGTCACGATGGCAAATTGCTCTGTGTGGTGAAGATCATCAGTATTTTTTGATCCTTGCTTCAGGATCCAGCCTTCTCTTCTGATAGTCCTTTTTGTGGAATGGCCACTTGCAACAGAGCAAATGTAAGACTTTCTACATGCCACTGTTTGTTTTTAAAGGCCATCAATTCAGGAAAGCAAGAATGAAAATATCTGTTGGC
This sequence comes from Cacajao melanocephalus, assembly GCA_963573385.1. Lineage (NCBI taxonomy): Eukaryota > Metazoa > Chordata > Mammalia > Primates > Pitheciidae > Cacajao > Cacajao melanocephalus. Next base: position 7,064 of record CAUYLG010057242.1, read on the forward strand.
TCCTTGTTCACCTCTCTTTAAATTAAGGTTTCAGCATAGAAATTTTAAAAGAACATATTTCAGCCCATAACACCCCCCAGTGCCTCTCCAAATTATTTCCACGCAAAAGCCACAAAAACACCTCACATTTTTCAGCTTGGGAAAACCATCCATTTATATTTGCTGCATTACACACCCCGATGATTACTTACTAAACTATAATATTAGAACTATGATTACTTGTTACTCAACAGTCATTAGGTTGGTGTCGGGGCAAAGCATGGTGGGAGTTTCTCTATGATTCTGATTAAATCTGTCTTAAGCAAGCACTGCTTCCCTGAGTCATGGGTGACAAGACTTCTTGGCGATCCTGATTGGCACTTAGCTGCAGGTCAGGACCAAGGACTTATTCTTGCCACTCCCATGAAGGCAGAGCCTTTTGTTTGTTGGTTTGTTTTCTCTGTTCACTTTCTCCACTTGTAATAGGTTTTCACAAGTGCCCCACAGGTACAAGGTAGTTGTCCTTCACCTAGTACTTTAAGATTTTTGTTCCACAGGAGAGGAGGGAGAACAGATCTGGGGTTGGCTTTCTGCCCCCCTTGAAGCAACCTCTTATTTAAGCCAGCATCATCACACCAATAATCTTTTTTTAAAAATATATAATTTATTGCATTTTAGGTTTTAGGGTACATGTGAAGAACATGCAAGATTGTTGCATAGGTACATACATGGCAATGTGGTTTGCTACCTTCCTCCCCATCACCTATATCTGACATTTCTCCCCAAGTTATCCCTCCCCAACTCTGCACCCCCCATTACCCCCCCACAGACCCCAGTGTGTGAAACTCCCCTCCCTGTGTCCATGTGTTCTCATTGTTCAACACCCACCTATGAGTGAGAACATGCGGTGTTTGATTTTCTGTTCTTCTGTCAGTTTGCTGAGAATGATGGTTTCCAGGTTCATTCATGTCCCTACAAAGGACACAGACTCATCATTTTTTATGGCTACATAGTATTCCATGGTGTATATGTGCCACATTTTCCCTGTCCGGTCTTACTTTATGTCTATCTCTACTCCCTAAGACAAGTAGCTGGACACAATGCAGACAAACGTTTGTTAGGTAAACAAAATTCTAAAGGAAAAAAGGACAGTTTTTATTTTGAATAAACTAATTGCTAGGGCACAGGTGAGTAGAAAATATTATTTTAAAATAATAAAAGCAATTCAAGTCTCTAACAGCATTCACTAAATTTCTTTAACCTTGATTTTGGTCTCAGACATATTAAGAAAAATTGAGAGAAGATATGCAACTAAATGGGTAAAATATTTAAAGTCATAATTTTCCATTTAATATACATAAGATTGTAAAAACTAAATTGGATATTTAAATAAATCTCACCAAAGTTTCACAAACTTTGGGTTAAATAGGCTATTTCTTTCATATTTGGGATAATCTGACATGGCAGACAGTTGCTTTGAAAATATAACATAGCATACAGTTAACCAGTTAGGATAGCATATTGCTTACCAAGCTTATATTTTGATTAATGTGAGAAATTTCCACACTAAAATAGTCAAACGCATGATTTGACCTTTTTTAGTTAATAAAGCAATTTGTTTACACATGTTTACCAGAGACAAGCATTTGGGATTTAAGTCCTGAGAAATAGCCACAAGTAGACTCAGTAGTGAGCTTTTAATAATTCTGTTTAACAGAGTAGCAACAAATTAAAATATATAAATGATTGTGGCTACCAGCAAGGAATATTAACACAGACATTGCACTCTGAAAGACATATCCAGTTTGCACAAATAAAATACTTCTAGGTTTTTAAAAAACACTTATTTAAAAGTTTTTTTTTTTTTTTTTTTTTTTTTTGGTGATAGGGAATCACTCCATCAACCAGCCTACAGTGTAGTGGCGCGATCACAGCTTACTGCAGCCTCGACTTCCCAGACTCAAGCTATCCTCCTACCTCAGCCTCCCCAATAGCTTGGACTATATTTGCAGACTACCACGTACGGGTAATTTTTTAATTTTTTGTAATGACGTGATATTGCTATTTTGCTTAGCCTGGTCTGGAACTGCTGGGCTCAAGAGACCCTCTTTTCTTGGTTTCCTAAAGTGCCAAGATTACAAGCTTGAGCTATCATGGCCAGCTATTTCAAGATTTTTAATGTAACATGTTTTGATTGCTAGAATTCATAAACTTGAACTACTACTATCAGTGTAAAAACAGAATAGTTTCATGCTGTGGTTGAGATAGAGCAGTTCCTTTAGAGACCATCTAAACACATGTGGAGGCATTACAGTTTCTGGCAGTGTATTGCCACCTACATATAATAATGTATTCGAGGGGTTTAATGTTGGCCAGTGTTGGGATGCTGCTCTTATAATAAGGTTCAGGTAAATTCCATGTATAGAAGCCTTTTGGGGTAGGTCAAAAATATATACGGGAATCTAACAAACTACTGTTTGAGTCACAGTGCTTTTTTATTATAGTTAGTTAGACTAATTTGTGAATGCCCCAGTCATAAAAATTTATATTAATTTCTTACAGTAAGTGTAATTAAACTATTCTGAAGAGTTTACCTTTGTTTTGGACAAGAGAAACAAGTATAATAAATGCATTAAGAAGTAAATATAGTGCTACCTCCATATTTAGTTATGTCTAAATTGTAAATCTATAAGGTTGAATTGCCTTTTATTATCACATACTCTTTGAGAAAAATAATCTACCCCATTTTACCCATCAAGTTTCTGACAGCCAACCTGACATCATTATTATATCCATTGCTTATTAAGCTCTTCCATTTATTGCAGTTTATATTTAAAGGGTCTCTGTCAAAATAAGAGATCAATAATAAAATTAGAAATAAAATGAGATCATATGGTTTTTCTTTCATAATATCAAAATATTTCATATAACATGAAATTAAAAAATAAGGATGAGTTACATAGAAAAAAATAAGTTCATTAAAAATAGTTTTCCTTTTCATACTGTCACATTTTTCTTTGCCATTAACTTCTCTTGTGAATGTTTAAATCCCCATTAAGCTCAGATGGAACAAGAACAATTATGCCAGGAGGTAAAGGTGCTCTCATCAGGCTTACTAGAAAGAAGTAAGACACCCTCACTGCCTGACAGTTATCACTGGATTTACTGTCAGCAGCTGCTCACTGAAATGAAAATGTTTCCTGAGTTCATCTCATGCCTACAATCTTCATCTTTACTCCCCAGTTCCTTTCCTGGGGGAATTACAGGGATAAGTATCTCTCCTTTTTATAATGAACACTTTAAAGCTCACAGAGAAGCATGTCTTTTGCCTCCTCCCTAGGTAATCATCTATCTCCTCTGTAGCACATTTTCACTGTTTTGTTTTAAAGAGCAAGATTTGGGTGCACTTAACTCAGTCAATTAGTAGGGTCAGATGCAATTGCTTCTGTAACCTGCAGTCTGTGCCTTCCCTACAAGACAAGTGGCTCATAAATTCTGCATTCTTGTTTCTTGCTTTTGCTATCTGTCTCCTTAGAGGAAACCATTATCTGTTCAAAAGCACACTACAGGCATTGTAAAAATATGGTGAAAATTATTTTTATTGGCAATACTTGAACTGTGTTAACTGAAACATGAGAAATTGGGTGAACCATGCATGTTTTAAAACTTTACTGCTGTAGTTTACTGTTTGACCTCTCCAAACCTCTTGTTGAAGTATGATCCCCAATGTTAAAGGTGGAGCCTAATGGGAGGTGTTTGGTTCATGGGGGCAGACCTCTCATGAATGGTATTGGTGCCATCTTCAGTGATGAGTAAGTTCTTGTTCTATTAGTTCTGTGAGAGCTGACTGTTAAAAAGAACTTGGTACCTCCCCCATTGCTCTCTTGCTCCCTATCTCTCCATGTGATCTCTGTATATGCTGGTCCCCCTTCACCTTCTGCCATGAGTAGAGGGAGCCTGAGGCCTTCACTAGAAGTAGATGCTGGTGCCATGCCTCTTGTATGGCCTGCATAAGTGTGAGAACAAACCTTTCTTGTTTATAAATTACCCAACTCAAATATTCCTTTGTAGCTACACTAAAAGGACTAGGACAGAAAATTGGTACGGAAGAGTGGGATGTTGCTATAAAAATAGCAGAAAATGTCAATATGGTTTTAGAACTTGACAAAAGGTAGAAGGATATGGAGGTCTGAAAAAAGACAAGAAGACTAGAGAAATTTTGGAACTTCTTAGAGATTGCTTAAGTGGTAGTGACCAAAATGCTGGTAGAAACATAGACCAAGACCAAGCCGACAGGATCTCACATAGAACTGATTGGAAGCTGGAGAAAACGTTACCCTTCTTAACCACAGAAAAGAACACAGTTGCATTGTTTTCATGCTCTAGGTCTTTGCGGAAGGCCAAGCTTAAGAGTCATGACCTGAAGTATCTAGTGGAAGAAATTTCTAAGCAGGAAATCCTTGAAAATATGTCAGATACAGGATCAAAGGAATGGCCTCAAGTTGTAACTTATAATTAAAAATAAAGCAAAGCATAAAAATTTGGAAAACGTGCAGTGTGGGCATGTGATAGAGAAGGAAAGAGCATTTTTAAGAGGGGAATCCAGTGGTGCTACAGAACAACCACTTGTTAAAAGGATTAGCATGACTAAATGGGAGCCAGGTGCTAAAACCCAAGATAATGGGGAAAAAGCTCCAAACACATTGCAGAAATTTTCAGATCTGCTCCTCCCATCACAGGCCCATATGGGAGGACGAAATGGTTTCAAAGTCTGGGACTGGAGCATGATTGCCCCGTACCACCTTGGGATGCTGCTTCCTAAGTCCCGGCTGCTCTGGCTCCAGCCAGTGCTCAATGCCCCCAGGTACTGCTTGATCCTCTGCTCTAAAACATAAACTGAAAGCCTTGGCAGTGTCCATATGGTGCTACATCTGCAGTCATTCAGAATGTAAGAGTGGAGGAGGCTTGGCCGCTTCCACTTAGATTACAGAGAATATATCCCAAAGCCTGGTTAACCATGCAGAATTCTGCTGCAGGGGCTGAGTCCTTGCAGAGAGAATCTACTAAGTTCATACTGAGTGGAAGAGTGCAGTTGGAGCACCCTCAGAGAGTCCCCACTGGGGCACTGCTTAGTGGAACTATGGGAGCAGGGCTGTGTAGAGCAACCAGCAGCATGCACCATCAGCCTGGAAAAGCAGCAGGCATTCAACTCCAACCCAAGAGAGCACCCATGTGGGCTCTGCCCAACAAAGCCACGGGACAGGACTGTCTGAGGGCTTTGGAGTTGATCCCTCATACCAGTGTACCCAGAGTGTGGGATATGGAGTCAAAGGAGATTATTTTGGACCTTTAAGATTTAATTTCTTCCCTACTAGGTTTCAGACTTGTGTGGAGCCTGTTGCTCCTTTATTTTGGCCTATTTCTCCCTTTTGGGATAGAAATGTTTATTAAATGCTTACACAACCACTGTATCTTGGAAGTGAAAACATTGTTATTGATTTGACAGGGTCACAGCTATAAGGAATTGGCCTTGTATCTCAGATGAAACTTTGAATATTGGACATTTGAGTTGATGCTGGAGCAAGATAAGAGTTTTGAGGACTATGGGATGGAATAACTATACTGCATATATAAGAAGGGATAAAATTTAGAGTTCCAGGGATAGAATTGCTATAGTTTGGATTATTTGACCCCTCCAGACCTTATGTTGAAATTTGATCCCTATGTTTTTAGGTGGGGCCTAAAGGGAAGTGTCTGGGTCATAGAGGCAGATCCTTGATGAATGGCTTGTTGCCATCCTCACAGTAATGAGCTCTCTTGCTCTATTGATTCCTGTAAGAGCTGGTTGTTATAAAGAGCTTGGTACCCGCCCCCACCTCAGTGCTCTGTTTGCACACGCCTGCTCTTCTTTGTCTTCTGTCATGAGTGAAGACAGCCGGCAGCCTTCACCAGAAGCAGATGCTGGTGCCATGCCTCTTGTGCAGCCTGCATAACTATGAGACAAACAGATCTGTTTTCTTAAGCATTTGCTCAGACTCCAGTTTTCCTTGATAACAACACTAAAAGGACTAAGACACTGGCTCTTCAAGGGGGAGAAAGATTATCCTGGCTATCACCAACATTCCAGGGTGAAGAAATCTGGTAATATATTCAGGCCACTGGAATGCCCTCCAGTACAGCAGTAAGTCTTAGAATCTAGCCATCCTCTCACCTGCAAAGCTACTTCCTTGATAAAAATAAATAAAAAATAAATAATATATTAAAAAAAAACTTCCATAGACATGCTGAGTTATTCCAGGAAAATGCTCAGGATCCAATTCCTGTTCTTTTTATACAACTTGCTTAGTGAGATTTATCTCTTTTCATTTATACTTATGTGCTCATTCATTTTCTCTTTCTCTCTTTCTCTCTCTCTCTCTCGCCACCTCTTCTCTGTCCCCCTCTCTCCCCTCCATATCCCTCTCTCCTACCTCTCCATCTTTCACTGTTATTTATTCTCCATAGTTCGATTCTGGATCTGCCACTGGACACTATCCGTGAGATCATTTTATTTCAAAGACTCTCTGATCTCAAAATTTTTTATTATCTATCTGCTGTCTATAACTTCTTAGAGTAATTCTTAAAATAAAATAAAAAACAGGTAAGTATTGAGCTATTAGACACCATGTCATTTTAAGCCTTTACACAGTAAATCTAAACACTAATTTTTTTTGTAATATACCTAGGAATTTTTCCTTTGTTACTTTGATTGATGAAATTAACTTTTTAAGACAATTCTATGAAGCTCTGCAATTTGCTCAACAATAGTTACTGAATTTATCAGCCTACCACCATATTTTCTTCACCCTTGAGAAATTAAATATGACTATGTCCCTGGATGGTAACATAGTACAGTGTGAAACTAACTTATCAATTGCCTGAAAAAGAAGAGAAAATTTGACTGAATATAATTAAGTCACAGACATGTGTGTGCTTCATTTCTAAATATGTATCACCTGATGCAATGAGCTGGTTTTGCCCTTTTACAGGACTTACATTTTTCGTTATGGATTAACCACAGATATCAGTGTAGTTCGTATTCTATACTAAACAACTACATTGGTGAGAAACTGATGGAGAGTGGCCCACAGTACTGTCTTTGTTTTTGTGGGGTATCCCAAGTTATTTTTCTCTGAGAGTAGAGACACATGCCCTTATATATACCATCACCTCAGTCCTCAGCTGTAAAGCAAGCTTGTCTTCATACCATTTGCCTTTTTTTCAGAATATCAAGTCAAAATTAAAAAAAAATCATTTGGATGATTGACTTCTTCTCCTTCAGTTAGGGGTCCTCTGTGATTTTCAAAATATTAATAGGGGAGTCCTTCAAAATCTCTTCTATATGCTGATAAGAACATGGCACTCCACTTGCAAAGAGTCATTTATTGGAGGCTGGTATCCTCTATGAGCTTGCTCTAGATTTCATTATAGAGAAAAATTATTTCATAATCTGTAGAATATCAGAAATTCCTTTTCAAGTTTTAGTCTGGATAAAATTTTCATCTTTGTTCAGCAATTTTATTAATTTAAGTACATTAAAAGAGAAGAGATTTGGACATGTGATCTAACTCTCCATCTTCCCAGGTAATACTCAGTGCATTACATATTTATTACAGGTGAATGCCAGTGGAATACAACTTCTTTTGCTTTAGAAGATAAGCTTTTAGCAATGTCAAATTTCTAGGTACAACTGAGAGATATTTAACACATTATTATTTCCACCAAGATGGGAAAAATTCCTAGAGCTTATTTCTTTTGACAGCAGAGAAGTATCCAAGTTATTCTAGAAAATTAAGTGAAGTTTTCCTCAAGTCCTGTATTATATGAGACTTCTGTTTCCAAAAATTAAACTTCCACAACAACCTAGAAAGTTTAGAGAGCTCTACTTGATTTTTCCATCTTGCTAAATATTCTTCAAATGAAATATTAGTTGTCCCTGTCACTCAGAATGAAGAAAAACGGTGTTAATGAGGACCTGGAGAAGTAAACTGACAACTGCCTTTCCAGACTCCAGAACTATAACAAACAAATTTCTGTTGTTTATAAGCTACCCAGATTATGGGGTTTTGTTATAGCAGCCCAGGTGGACTAAGGCAAGGTTACTTTTAGCTTTTTGCATATATTTGTGTATATGTATACGTGAGGTATAAAAAAATTGTTATTTATCATAGAGTTAAAATATATTAAGAATTTAAACTTTTCTTCAAAAATGTAATTCAAGTTTTAGTGAGAAAGTAAAGTAAAATGAATGTATATAAAACAACTCTTCATAGAGGACATCTGTTCTGGCAGGTGAGAAACTGATAGCTATGTGCTACACTGAGAAGGTAAGTGTAACTGGCATACTCCGTAGCATTTTCATATACTTCCTTTGGAAAAAGCTCATCAAACCAAGGTGTGGCTTACCGACTAAGACTGTTGCTTGCGATCCAGCCTCATTTATCTTCTTTCTTTGTGTTGTTACTCTTCCAGGTAACCCTCTCCTTTTTATTACTAGGTATTTATTTTCCATCTCTGTATTCCTTGGTAGAAGAGAAAGCAGAAATGAGCTGGAATCCAATCTTTACAGACTTTTCTACTGAAAATATGTAAGTGTCTTCCAATACTATGTGTTTATAAAAAATTACCAACCATAAGATAATTGTCATGAAAACCCAACCTTCCTATTAAGTGACAGTTTTACCAAAGCATCAAAAATAAATTTATTTCCAATAAAATGCTTGATCTTTATACATGCATGCAGGCCAACTACTGAATCTCCAATCAGTGACCGTGAATAATACTTTTGCTTTTTGGCCTTGAACCTATTGCATATGTTCTAGCCACTGCCTCTTCCCAGTGGAAATACTGATTTTCTCATGAAAAACAAACAGCTCTTCAATGAGGTAATGTTATATGCCTCGTTAAGAAATACTTTGGTCTGCATGTTTGTGACCCCTCCAAATTTATGGATTCAAATCCTAACCCCCAAGGTGATGATAAAAGGAGATGGAGATTTGGGGGAGGTGATTTGGTAATGAGAATGGAACCCTCATGAAGGGAATTGGTATCCTTATGAATGAGGAATCAGAGAACTAACTTGTCCCTTTCACTAGACAAGCATACAGCAAGAAGACACCTTCTAGGAATCATGAAATGGATCCTCACCAGACACTTCATTGGCGGATGTCTTGATCTTGGACTCCTCAGCCTCCAGAACTATAAAAAATAAATTTCTGTTGTTTATAAGCTACCCAGATTATGGGGTTTTGTTATAGTAGCACAGATGGACAATGGCAAGGGTACTTTTAGATTTTTCCATATATTTGTGTTTGTGTATGTGTGTGGGGGAGATAGAAAAAAATGAATTTGTTATTATTCATCATAACATTAAAATATTTTAAGAATTTAAACTTTTCTACAGAAATGTAATTCAAGGTTATGTGAGAAGATTTTGGGTATTGGAAAAAGATAACGAAAAAAATCGTTAAAAATTATATTATTTATTATTTATTTATTTATTTATTGTCTCTCTTAGGCTTTCTCTTCTCCTGCTCATCACATATATATTAAATACATAATAAAAATCCTGAGTATCAGTTATTCTTCTCAAGTGTAATTTAATGACTGAATATTCTGTATGAAAATAACCAAAATATTAATTGTCAAATGTTTTCAGTTTTAGATATTTCAACCTTAAAAAATTGTTGTCAGTGTGAAATAGGTTTGGGTAGACAAATTAGTAGTTGTTGTAGATATGAACATAATCATTTTGTGTTTGCATAAACACAATATATAAAAGCCCGTCTCCTCTAAGCCAGAATGTTAATCAAAACAATTTTAATTAAGTATTCATATGTAACTTGATTAAATATATCGGATTAAATAGGTAAATTTAAATAAGTGAATGCTAGTATTAAATCTTATGCTAACATTCCTTTCACTGAAAGAATATTATGTTTTGAAAATTAAAGTGCCACAAGATGGAATTTTTGTAATACTTTATCAAATATATTTGATTTGAGAGTAATTTGCTTTATAAGGAAAGCTAAAGTAATATACTACAAATCTTGCATTTCAATCAATTCTCAGATATCCTGATTTAGTGAGATGAATGGAAATTTTGTATTCTGGAAGACATAATTATTAATTTCAGCACTACACTTTCCAGTGTAGAAGACGATTAGATCAAAGTCCTTCTAACAATCAGTTTCCTTATCTGAATTGTCCAATTAAATGTTTTCTATGAGAAAACAGTAACAACAAAAACAAAACCCTAAATACTTAAAGGAGGATTTCCTCATTGACTATATATTTAGTTTATTCAAACAAAAAATATATGACTTACAGAAAAATGAAACAACTGTAACTTCTGTTTTATTTAGTCAGTGATATTTCAGATAAAATAACTATTTTGGGCTAAATTATGCAGATCAGTCTTATAAGGTTTCCATTTGGATTTATGTGTCTATACATGGCCTCTATAGCTCTCTACATTTAAAAACATTTTACCATATTTGTTGAGTCAAGAACTAATCGGTGTCATAAATAATGTACACGCTTGCAATATTTTCCACTTGGATAAGTACCTTTATTTTTTATCTGGCTTCAGATGGTGTTCTGCTTGTATGCCTCCGGGGAAACAATACTGCCAGCTGCTTGCGCCTAGAAAAGGACATGACTTTGACAAATGAAAAGAAAGTTTATGGTAAGTAGTTTTCACGTACCATATTTTAGAAGGTGGTTTCTTTTGGTGCTTTTAGACATGATATTAGCAAGAGCTGATATACTTCTAAATGTGATACTGCATAGAATTTTCTCAAAATAATTAGTAGTTTTTCTAAAAATGACAATTGCTAGCTTGAGAGTGCAGGGATGTTCATGCTTAAAAAGACACAAAAGAGAACATCATTTCCAGCAATATTGTGATATAAGTATTCTGAAATTGATCTTACTAACCAGTGTGTTGCTTCTCACTGTTATGCCATAAATGGAATATAAATGTAGAAAATATAGACACCCTTCTATTGGCCAGCTAAGCAGGTCCCAAGATCCCATTGTATTTCTTTTTTTTTTTGCATATATACATACAAATATATGCAAATGAAAATATATGTCTGTGTGTGTGATATATATATGTGATATATCACACACACATATATGTTTTATATATATATATATATATAAAACATATATCACACACACACACATTTATAAAGAAGAGAGGTTTGTTTTTCTCACAGTTATGCAGGCCATACAAGAGGCATGGCACCAGCATCTGCTTCTATATCATATATATGTATGTATATGATACATATACATGTGTACATGTATGTGTATCTGTATCTCATGTATATGTATCATTTATATGACATATATGATACATATACATATGATACAGATACACATACACACAGAGAAGGGGAGAGAGAGAGAGAGAGAGAGAGAAAGAGAGAGAGAGAGAGTCTGTTCAAGTTATTTGTGATACTTACCTTTTGTAAAGTTGCCATGAATGTTGGATTAGTAAACGTTGAGCCAATGCTCTTAGGAGAAATACGGAGTTAGTTTTCTGTGAGCCTCTGATCACAAAGTTTTTCTCAACTGATTAATACCTAACCTATGTATGTTTCTCTTTAAAGAAACCTTATCTAATATATATTATTGATTTATTAACAGTAAACTCATGACCAACAACTTATCTTGCCTAAACCAAGCTTATGTAACATATTTTCTCCATAAGGCACACACAGCTTTCTTGCCTTTAGGAACACTGGACATCACTTCGGATTTATGTTTGGGGCCATGTTAAACAGAGAAATCACTAACAAAACGCACAAAACTGTGAAAATATTGCCACTAACTAGAACATGAACAGAACACCTTTTTACACTATGAGTTTGAACAAGAAGGCAGACAGACAGTTATGTAGTTCAAACTCTGGTGGGAATGTAGACACTGAACATCTCAAATTTTTCACTGATCTGCAAATGTCTGCAAATGACCGTGATGAAACAATGAGTATTAATTTTAGTGTTACAAATAAGTTTTAATAAGTGAATTCACAAATACTAAAGCCACAACTTATGAAAATGACTATATTTATAATATATACAAACATGGTCATTTAAACATAGTAATTTTATGTATTTGTAATTATACATTAAAATTAAGATTATATGAACCAAAGAAAATAAAATTTCAAGCTATAATCAGGAAGAAGATATTTGCATCAAATATGATCAAAAGATAATTAAGATTGAGAATAAAATAAAATATCCTACAAATAAAAAGAAAGATAACTCCCATGTTTTAAAATGTACAAATAATATGAATAGGCCCTTTTACATCTGATATAACCAAATAAATATAAGCTCAACTTAAATCAGCAATAAATTAAAGTCAGTGAAATTCCCTTATATAATCTAAAACAGTGAAAAAAATTATAGGTCTAATGGTATCACATGATTGTGTGGTAATGCAGTAACAGACACTCTCAATCACTTCGTAAAATAGAAAGAAAAATCCTTGGAAATCAAAATGTTATTAATGATAAACTTAAACATGCCATTATCCGACATTCAGAAATGATTCTCCTTAGCATATTCATTCAAGAACTCCTAGCACTATAAACTAATGTATCATGTTTATTCATAGCAGAATCATTAAATATATTATGTTGGAATGGAATACTATATAGTTCAGAAAATGAAAGTATAATTGAACATGGATTTATTTCTGTACAGAATATTGAACAAACATATCAAGTCCAAAAACTAAATAAGTTTTCATTTATATAACGTTCTAAAACAAACATATATAACATATATTTTAACAACACAAACATCAGTGTTTAAAATGTAAGAAAGAGAAGAATACACTTAACATATATTCAGGACAATGTAAAACTTTGTGTGACTGGAATGAGAATACAGAATGAAAGGGCTTCTGATGTTGAATTGTTTCTAAACAGTAATTAAAATATTCTGTTTTCTGAGCTAGTTAGTAATAATTATGTGGATATTATTATATTGAAAACATTATGATATATGTCATAATAAAAATGTACAGGTAATATTTCTTATATAGGAAAATTTTCCATAGAGTCATATTACTTTCTTTTCCTTCCACCCTAGTCATCCACTTGACTGAAATCTCAGGTATGCCTAAGTACTCTTTACTGTCTATCCCACAATATGATAGAAGAAAGCTTAGTGAAACTAGCTCTCTTTTTCTCTAAAGGTAAATCCCAAAGAATCACACAATATTGATTGGTTGCTATCCTACCCAGGTGGGTAGAATCATCCAACTGGAAATGTAACTAGTCTATGATTACCCTTTTTTAAGCTCTTCAGCAGAAGAAAGAACAATAGGAAATCTTATTTCATCCTAGTATTTATTCTCTGCAGCTGCTTACCCTTAGCTTATCAGTGGTGAAAATAGCATGAACTGTAACCTGTGATCTATATTCACAGGCCTACAGATTGACTGTAACATGCTTTACATTCTAACATTAAAAAATATTCATGTAAAAAGTCTAAATACCACTTGTATTATGTTGAATAATTTTACCTACTATCGTTATAAAAATGCAATGGAAATGTTCACTTTAATATTGTAAACCTATTTTATTCAACTTCTATAGTTTTGATTTTTATTAGTAGGTGAAAATGCATTTCTTTGTTTACAATCTATTAAGAGATATTGCTAATTACCTGAATTATTTGAGTAGTTTTATTGTTCCCATTTTTATAAAAATAGCCCAATAAAAGATACAGTAACACAGTAGATAATGTTGTTGTGGACATCCTATTGACTAAATTAGTTTGACAATCAGCTACTATATGTGAATTCTATTCACATATCACATATAAACTGATATTTCAAAATGACAACCTGTGTCTGGTATGGTGGCTCATGCCTATAATCCTTAGAAGGGTGCTAAACTTAGCATTTGTTTATGACTATTGATTCAATAATGGCATAACTACACAAATTCTAATTTATTTGATGTTATTTATGCCCCAAAGTTATATATATTGTTCATTTTTTTTCAAATGTACAAATATTCACAGTGATTACTTCCTCTCCAAAAATGCCAGATCTCAAAGACAAAAATTATTTTTATTATTTTTCTTTATGTCATTACCTTACACCTTTCTCATGGTTCCTCTTCTATTTCCCCTATTTTTCTGCCTTTCTTACCATCAACTTCTCTAACTTGAATTTTTACCATTTTGATTTTTAATTTATGTTGACCATTCTTCACAATATTTCCAATATTTTGTTCATCCTCATTTTCAATTACTTATCAAGTCCATTAGATCTTTATAATCTAGAAACTGCAGGATTTTTTCTGGACTGCTTGACTCCCACTAAAAGCAGTCATCTAGTACAAGTTCCAGTTAAACCAGAGCAGGTTTTATGGTGGAGAAAAACAAAGGGCTCTTTCTTCATTTTCCTATGTCCTCAGTTTTAATATGCAAGCAGAGAGGTCTCAAAACCCTAGATAAAATGAAACACAGAATCTTAGTGAAGCCCCATACAGTTTATTACATATTTTTATTATAAATTAAATACATGGTATATGTAAATTTATATTAAATATTCAGTATATAATATATAATAAATATCTGGAGTTTCTAATTTGGCATTATTGACACGGTGCACAAGGTAATAATTTATCTTTAGTGGCTGTCTTGTGCATTGTAGAATATTTAAAAGCGTCACTTGCATCTACCCGGCAGATATCAATAGTGTCTTACCCCCACCAGATGTGTCAAAGATATCTCCATATAGTGACAAATGTCCACTGAGTGAGAAAAATTGCTCAGAATTCAGAAGGTTTAGCATAATTGATGTATATTGTATCAAGAAATATAAAATATAAATATTGTATAACAAATGTGAATTATATATAATATATACAAAATAAGGTATTTTAGTTTGATGCTTAGAAGGATGACTTTGATTTGTGTTTCAGTTTTGGTTCAGTACATTCTGGTTGTCAGGGTCATTATTAAAATATTTCTGGTAAATGTGAATTCAGAACAATCCTTGATGTCTTTGTGATTTATTTCCCATGTTTCCAATGCAAATGCCTTGAAATAATTAGACATGAACATAATTTCAGCATAAACTTTGATGGTAATTTCAGAGTGAGTATTAGACTTCTGATTTTGAGTTGAATCCTTTTCTTTTTCTCTTAAAAAAGCTTAGGAACACATAAATTGCAGATTTTCTTGGTTTTACTTTAGGTTCCATTGGAACCTTATTACATGTTAGCTTGGAGAAAGGAAATGCAGTTAAGGGAAGGGTACTTTGACATCTTTTCACCTTCAGATTATTTTTGACACTTAGATCAATCTCTTACTTGTTTCTACAGCCTGGTGAAATTCCCTAATGTTTCACGCACACTCATAGTGTTTACAAACCTTACTTTTTATTTATAAATGCTGCATTGAAATGATTTGCTTCCACTGGTGTTTATAAGCAAGTTACTTTAATTTTTAAAATATATTTTAAACATACTTATTTCCATAAAGTAAGAGATGACAATCCAATAACTGAAAGATTGTTGGAATAAAACTGTTAACATTCGATATAATATTTTGCATCTGCTCTAATAGATGTTTAAAAATCTACAGCTCAATGGGAAGGACTTTCAAACTCAAAAGGACATAATTTATGCTGTATTATTTCCTAGTTTTTATTTTTTATATTTCTTTGAATTTATAAAGGACTATGAAAATATTAACACAGCATGATAGGAAAAAATGGATCTTTTCTGATGAAAGGATTCTATTTTGGAAAAAAAGCATACATTGAACAGTACTAGTTTTTATTGATTTCATCCCTTTGCTGTTGTATTTTGGAGATATTTTCTTTTTTGGTGGTGTTCATCACAATTTATAATGAAATGCAAGAAATTTCCTAAATATTTATTCATAGCTATATTGTATAATGTGTTTTATACCCTAAATATTAGAATTGTAGAATCAAATCTCGTCTATTTAAACTTTTGCCTATAGGAGATTCATAAGGTGCTGGGTAAAATTTGCTTCTCATCTGACATTTGTATCCCCCATTCTTTTTAGAATAATTGTTGGATCAGTGCTATATTTTTCCTTCATCTTATAAACTTAATTCACCAACAATTGCTGAGGCTGTTTTCTATACTTTTCAAATAATCTTTCCGTCAGTAGTGGCATTAGGTAAAACATGAAATTAAATTAAATATGCATGGATCTGGATCCTAAATTCTACATCTATTAGCTAAGTGACCACCAATGCCTAATTTTCTTTTATGTAAAGTAGATATTAATGATGTCTATTTTATATTATAATCCAGGAATATTCATGATTTTCCAATATATAGTAACTCAATTGTACCTATGCATTTCTTATTAATTTTTTAAGCATCTAGTAAGTGCCTTAATTTTTAAAATTTTTATTATTCTTTAGGAAACCAAGAGAAAAGTTATGATTTAAAAAGTTAGAACAATGTACATTTACCAAGCTACCTTCTGTCACGTTCACAAAGAATCTTCTGCTGGCTGGCATGTAGAAGGCAACAGTCATTCTTGTGAAATTATAATTCCTTTATCAAACAAACTACATAACTCATGATAACATATGTTGACTCGTGGATTGCTAAGGAGTTTTGAGCAGATGCCATATACCTAACTAAATTTCAGAAATTGATCTAGGTAAACATTGTTGTTGTGTTATTCAACATAGTCCATGCTACCTTATAGGAAAGTGATTTCACAAATAAAAGAGCAGAGATTACTACTGAAAGATCTATGCTCCAAATCAGCAACGTGTTTTTATGGAAGTCGTGACTTAACCAAACTATTGCTTCATTTTTAATCTCCCTAAGTTTCAGTTTCCACATCTGTAAAATCACTAAAATATATTTTCTCCAAAACAAGTTGTAAGGGTTATATGCAATTAATGCAGGTAAACTTTAGCTGTTATTGTTACTAATATTATCATTATTAACATTTTGATCATTACAAAACATAAAGTAAATATCTTTTTAAAATCCCAGTGGTCCTTCAAACTAACAACTTGCATTTGCTTCTTACCATTTTTCACCATAGGATCATGCTTTAGAGTGCTAAGCAAAGTAGCTTCCTACAAAAACACCCTGAGGAGTTGCCGAAGCACTTCTTGTGCTTCTAGAGACTTCATGCTTCCAATATATCTGGCTGGTCATGAAAGTGCCTTGGTTAATGTATAGTTAAAACATGTCCATTTGAATCAGATGTTGAGAATATATTTGCAATTGCATTTGTCATTTTTTTTCTTTTCAAAGAAAATTACAACCAATGAGTGAAACAAGCAAGGAAGACTTTATTAAAAAATATTTTAATAAGACAAAGAGGTTTAACTAAACTCTGCTGGAACAAAAGCAGGAAGAATATTTATATGCTGGAAAGAGGCTGAGTGTGGTGACTCATGCTTATAATCCCAGCACTCTGGGAAGCTAAGGCAGGTGAATCACTTGAGGTCAGGAGTTTGAGACCATCCTGGCCAACATGGTGAACCCCTATATTTACTGAAAATACAAAAATTAGATGGGTATGATGGCATACTCCTGTAGTCCCAGCTACTGGAGAGGCTGAGGCAGGAGAATCACTTGAACCTGGGAAGCAGAGGTTGCAGTGAGTGGAGATCTCCCCTGGGCGACAGAGCAAGACTTTGTCTCAAAAAAAAAAAAAAAAAAAAAGCTGGAAAGAGCTAATAGAAACAGAGTACAAGACTGGCAGGATTTATTTCCTGGTCCCGACAATGACAAAAAGAAACTGAAACCAGCCAAATGGCATGGAAGGCAACTTCTAGTTGCCCTCACTGCACATCAGCATAAGACACACCCACCAATGCCATGACAGTTTACAAATGCCATGGCGACACCCCTGCTTCTTTTCTGGAGATTTCTGAATAACTTGCTTTTTAATTTGCATATAATTAAAAATGAATGTAATTACTGCTAGCCAACAGCTTGTATACTGCTACTCTGGGCACACCACCTGTGGGTTTGCCCTGCTCTGCAAGGAGCAATCAGTGTGCTGTATTCCAGTGCTTCAGTAAACCTGCTTTCTTCCACCACCAGCTCACTCATAAATTCTTTCCTAAGTGAAGTCAAGAACCCTCCCAGGCTAAGCTCCAATTTTGGAGAGGGACAGAGGGGACACTCACCCATCCATCTATGCCTGATTTGGCTTTATGCAAAAAGACATTTGTCCAGTTTTTGGAGGATCCATGGAAGTTTACAGAGGAGTTCGTTAGGTTGACCATGTTCTTTGATTTGACTTGGTGTGACTTCCAGCTATTATTGTTTAATTACTGTACCATAAAGAAGAAATAGATGATTTGTTTACTCCCCATGAATGTGCAGATGAAATAGCTGCTCATAACCAAGACCATGCTATGTATTTCATGGAGGCAGATGCAGTTCCAGATCCAGATTCTCAATGGGATTTCCAGAGCGGTCCCCAAGATCTTGAGTGCAGAACTTGCATGCTTATTTATTTAACAGAAGGTATAAAAGGTATGGGTTAAGCCAGTTAATTATGACAAGATTAGAAGATAACTTAAGGAAAAGATAAAAATCTCAGTGTTTTTCCGGGTCTGATGGTTTAAATTTGTGTCTCCACCCAAATTTCATGTTGAATTGTAATGCGCATTGTTGGAGGTGGGGCCTGGTGGAAGATGATTAAATCATGATGAAGAATCTCTCATGAATGATTTAGTACCATCCCCTTGGTACTCTCCTCAGGATAGTGAATGAGTTCTAACCAGATCTGCTCATTTAAAAGGGTGTGGCACTGTCCCTCTCTCCTGCCCCTCTTTTCACCATGTGCAGTGCCTCCTCCTGCTTTACCTTCCATGAGTAAAAGCTCCCTATGTCCTCCCCCGGAGCAGATTCTGCCATGCTTCCTATACAGTCTGCAGAATCCTGAGCCAATTAAACCTCTTTTCTTGTAAATTTCCCAGTCTCAGGTATTTCTTTATAATAACGATAGAATGGTTTAAAACAGGGTCACTTGGTTGAGGCACTCATACAATATTCTAAAGCAGGCCCCAACTCCCCAGAAGGGCAAGGTCTCCTTGGCATATATTTTATTACTCAGTCTGCTCCTGACATTAGGAGAAATGTGTAAAAGGCAGCAATGGGACAATAAACCCCCATGAGACAACTTTAAAATAGTATTTGTGGTTTGCAACAACAGAGATGGGGCAGAGGAAGAAAAAATTAATAGCCAAAAAGTGCAAATGTACCCCCCAAAAATAGCCAAAAAGGACAATTGTTAGCAGTTGCTTTAAACCCCCTGCAGCCTCAGTGTTACCCATCCTAAGAAAGTGTGGTGAGAGTGACATGTAGGATGTCCAGAAAAACCCCCCAACTCGTCAGCCCTTGGGCCAGAATCAGTGTGCCTTCTGGAACAGAAGAGCCACTGAGAAAGGACTGCCTCAGGCTCCAAAGGGAGCTCATGCTAGCAGGGAGAACAGAAGACTGACAGGGCCTGATGTTCCCCACAGCTTTCACTGGATATCAAACCCTCTTTGTAAGGTTATTCTTGTAAGGATATTGCCGAGTTTAAAATGAGGAAACTGAGGCCAACACTAGACAAATTAAATTCCAGTTTATTTAGTTCCCGGGCGAGGTTCTGTGGCCCCAGGGGAGGGAGAGAGAGAGAGAGAGAGAGGCCAGAGAAGTCGCACCCGGCCGTTCTGGGTGTGGGGTTTTATAGGGGGTGAGGGCAATAGATTGGTCAGTGGGGAAACAAAGCGGCAACTGCATTGATCATAGAAAGACTGGACCTGGACTTGGCAAGTTGCCATTGGCAGCCCAGCAGAGGTACCCACAGGTGGACTGGAGCAATTAACAGATTGACCGGTGAGGAAACAAAGCATGGGCACCTGTATTGGTCAGTGAGAGAGACTGGACCCGGACTTGGCGAGCTGCCATTGGTTAGGCTCT
>CAUYLG010057243.1:0-74448 GCA_963573385.1 Cacajao melanocephalus
TACATAGCCTCTCCCTAGATATAGAGATTATATATATTATATATATATATTATATATATATATATAATATATATATATAGGGAGATGCTATATATATATATATAGAGAGAGAGAGAGAGAGAGAGATTTTATTCCATTTCAGATCTGGGTTCAGTTGCATTAGAGTACTGATGAGTAATAATATCACTTTAGCAATTGATGATAGGCTGTGGAAGAGACTTCTAGGAGTCAAAATATGCAAGTAAGATTCTTCTCATTTTTCTGAATTTCTGCTCTTTTGACTGTTATCTCATTCTTCGTAGTTCCAGAGTAAAGATATTCTCCCTCCTCTTTTCCCTCTCTCTTAATTTACAATTTTCTTGGTTCATCTCATCCCTCAGATGCAATTGAGTATGCATACCCTTCAAAATAGGGCACCCAGATTCAACCAGCCTTTTGTTCTTTTGGCTTTTATTTTATTAAAAAAAATAAATAATTGGATATGAATGCAAACCATCATATTGATTTACCTTGAGAAAATAGATATAATGATGTGTAGAAGAGAAGCTTCATTATAGCAAATATGAGTTATGAATCAGTAAGGAGGAAGGAGACTTCCAGTGGGAGCAGATGATAAATTGGATTTGTGCTGACACAGTGAGAGTGCCATCAAAATGTACAGTGGCATTTGTACTGTCATAAAGGTGATTATTCGGCATCTAAGCTCTGGCAAGCTTAGACCTCAGATGCTGTTTTTAAGATTAGGAAATAGGCACTGACAGCAGGTAGGCTGAGTTTAAAGGAACTCAAATGTTTAAGCACCAGGACATTGAGTTTTGAGAGATTACAGGGACAGGCAATACAACTATAATGCAGAGATTCATTGTGAATGAGCAGAAGTGAAAGTCTTATGTGATAGTAGTTTAATATGTAGGGCAATGATATGGAACCATAATACATAAGCCACAAGCAGTTAAGCTACTGAAGGACTTAGCTATGCCAAAAAAGGTAAACATAATTGGATAATTCTGCAGACCCAAAAGAGGGTGCTGTGTCTCTTCCTATGCATTTTCATATCCATCGATTTAGTCCTATGAAAACATCAAAGCAAAGGTTAATACATATGAACTTAATGTAATATAGAATGCATTGGAAACTAGAGTTAAAGTTACAACTATACCAAAAACAATTTCGTTAGAGCAGAACAGAATTGGAGGCCCTACATTACCTGATTTCAAGACTTACTATAAAGTTACAGTAACTGGGATAATCTTATATGGCATATGGATAGACATAGGTATGTGAAACAGAATAGAGAGGCCAGTAATAGATCCACACATATTTGTCAATTGAGTTTCATCAAAAGTGACAAGGCAATTAAATGGGGATAGAATAGCCTTATGAAAATGGTATGAATCACAGCAGAGACATGGAATCAACCTAAATGCCCATCAACAGTGAACTGGATGAAGAAAACGTGGTGGCCAGGCACGGTGGCTCATGCCTGTAATCCCAGCACTTTGGGAGGCTGAGGCAGGCAGATCACTTAAGGTCAGGAGTTCAAGACCAGCCTGGCCAGCATGGTGAAACCCCGTCTCTACAAAAATACAAAAAAAAAAAAAAAAAGCTCAGCTACTTGGGAATGGGAGGCTGAAGTGGGAGAATTGCTTGAACCTGAGAAGTGGAGGTTGTGGTAAGCCAAGATCACGCCACTGTACTCCTGCCTGGGCGACAGAAAACGTGGTACATATACACTGCTAAAACAAAGAGCAAAACTGTGCCCTTTTGTGGCAACATAGATGGCGCTGAAGGCTATTATCTTAAGCAAATTAACTTAGAGAATTGAAAACCAATTAGTGCATGTTGTCACTTACAAGTGGGAGCTAAACATTGAGTACACGTGGATGCAAAGAATGAAACAATAGACACCAGGAGGAGGGTGGGAGAAAGAGGAGGACAAGGATCAAAAATCCACCTATCAGGTACTATGCTTGTTACCTGGGTGGATAAATAATCTGTATGCCAAACCCCTGTGACATGCAATTTACCGATGTAACAAACCTGCACATGTACCCCCTGAACCAAATAAATGTTGGGAAAAAAGAGAAAATATGCTATTAAAACAATTGGCTATCTCATGCTTGCTTCATGCAGTACATAAATAATAAACTGAAATAAATCATAGATAAAGATGTAAAAGCAAATGCTAATTAAATATCTTTTAGAAGGAAACATAGGAGAAAATCTTCCTGATTTTGTGGTAGGCATTTTTTTTTAATTGAAAAAAACTACAACTTCTGAAAGAAAAAGAAAGATAATGGGACACTATCTAAATTAAAAACTTCTACTCTTCTAATGAGACTATTAAGAAAAGAAAGTGAAGACACAGACTGAGAGAAAACCTTGCAGTACATGTACTTGTCAAAAGATTTATATCTAAAATACATAAAGAACACTTGCAATTCAATAATATGAAGTAACTTACCTTATTTAAAAAATGGGCAAAACATTTAAACAGACACCTCACAAAAGGGCAATGATATGGGACCATAATACATACAGTCAATACATAAATTGGCCAGTCAATACTTAAAAAGGTCCTTAACATCATTTGTCATCAGGAAAACACAAATTTGAACCACAGTGAGATACTACTATATACCACTAGAATGGCTGTAATAAAAACAACGGAAAGTACCAGACCTTAGATGAAAACATGAAGCAAGTAGAGCTTTCCTCCATTACTTTTTGGAATTTAAAATGGTAAACCACTTTATATTTCCCATATGACCCAGCAATCCCGCTCATAAATATTAACCCAAGAGAAATGAAACATGTCCTCACAAATACTTGTGTATATATATATATATATATATATATATATATCTATCTATATATATGGATATATATATTTATAGCACCTTTATTCATAATAGCCCCAACTTGAAAGTATCCAGGTTTCCATCAAGAGGAGAATAAACAAATGGTGCTACATCACAGAATGGAATATTAGTAATAAAAAGGGGCAACCTATTGGTGTGAACGACAATGTATATAAATCACAGGAACATTATTGTGATGTTAATTTTATGTATTAATTTATGTGCCAAACTTGCTAGGTCATGGAGATCAAATACTATTTTGGATGTTTCTTTCTTTCTGAGACAGGGTCTCACTCCAATGCCCAGGCTGGAGTGCAGTGGTGCAATCTTGGCTCACTGCAACCTCTGCCTCCTGAGTTCAAGTGATTCTCCTCTCTTAGCCTCCTAAGTAGCTGGGTCTACAGGTGCACACCATCATACCCATCTAAATTTTGTATTTTAGTAAAGACAGGTTTCACCTTATTGGTCAGGGGTCTCGAACTTCTGACCTCAAGTGGTCCACTCATCTTGGCCTTCCAAAGTGCTGAAATTACAGGCATGAGCCACCATGCCCAGACTATTTTGGATGTTTTTATGAAGGGTTTTTTGGATGAGAGTAACATTTAAATTGGTGGATTTTGAATAAAGCAAAGTGCCTGCCATGGTGTTGGCAGGTGTCATCTAATCACTTAATAGGACAAAGACTGACCTCCTCCAAGCAAGAAGGAATTCTACCAGCAGAAGGCCTTCAAACTTGAACTGCAATACTGACTATTCCCTTAGTCTCCAGCTTGCTGGCTTATCTTACAGATTTTGGGGTTTCAGGCTTCCATTATTGCAAGAGCCACTTCAATAAATCTCTCCCTGTATATACATATCCTGTTGATTCTGTTTCACTAGAGAACCCTGGTTAATACAATGATGCTGAGCAAGGGAAGCTATATACAAAAGCATATATACTACATGGTTCTATTTATATGGACCTCTACAGTGACAGGAAGTGAGTCAGATGTTTTCTGGAGCCGAAGCTGGGGGAGAATTAACTGTAATGGGGCACAAGAGAATATTTGGGAAATGTTTTATATTCTGATAGTAGAAATGGTTACACGGTTGTTAAAAATTTGTCAAAATGCACAAAACATTCACTTAACATGGGTACAATTGTGGCATGTGAATTATATATAGGCAAAGTTGATTTTGAGAGCATAGAGCCTATAAATATTACATGGAGGGAGAAGGGGAATTTGTGCACAAGCTCAGGGATGCTTTGCTGGAAGTAAGTGAAGGCATTTGTAGATAGTAAATTATGAAGGACAAGATTTGTTTTGCATTACTGCTCTCCTCAAAGCACTTGAGGTTACCTCAGGGCTTGAAGACTAGTGATGGGGAAACATCTGAAAGTTGAGTTTGTAGATGTGGTAGAAAAGCACTAGAGAAACTTAAATACAATACTGGAAAAGACTATATAGTAGACATTTTCTCAAATGGAACTTTCAGAACAACTGTAGAGACCATTTGTAAAGAATCTGGCTGTCCAGAGAAAAGCTGTTTATCAGGGAACTCAGATTGAATCTGGACACAACACCAGTCAAGGATTTGCTCTATCACTTTTCCATGGGGAACTTCTATTAAAAAAACGGATTTCAGAGCCTTACATCTAATGCTTCTACATCTTGGAACTTGTAATCTCTATTTTTAAACATGATTTTCTAGAGATTCTGATGAACATCCAGTCTCAGAAGTGATGGGAAATAGTTCCTAGAGAATTCATAAGATGTAGAAAAAGCTTCTAATGGCTGGTAACAGGGTGATGAGAGAATGAGATGACCACATGAGATTCAGACTTTCCAGAGACTGACCTTCTATTTCCTGACTAAGGCTTCAACAAGGGAAATTTTGCAAAATACAATGAAGCAAAACAAACTCTCTATGGTTGTATTGTGGTTTTGCCTTGCTTAATTAGAAACTGCAGTATTTGTCTGGAAAATGCTTGTTGATTAAATCAGTATTTACTTTGTGGTGTACAATTTGAATGAAATTAAAACAGGTAGACTTAAGAAATGTTAACAATATTAAAAAACCAATTCCCTGATTTCTCATAATGGGTTGATTTCATTAAAACACAAAATAGCAGTTTGTCAAGTACTCTTTCATTGATCAAAAAAAAAATGAGCTTTAAAAAAGAATAATAGCACTATTCATAAATTTTCATCTATTTGAACTCCTTTATATAATTAATATTTAGCAGGAACAATTGTATGTCATTACCCATATTGGTAAGCTAAATGCAATTATGAGAATATGTCACATTTGGGATGAAAAATGATAAGATTGACATACCTTCTGACCTCAGTCTCCATAGAAAATGATTCAAGTAAAATAAATTAGACTTAGAGAAATATAGGAACAAGATTCTTGTTAAAGAACACAGCCTTGTTATAAATGCCGATTGAGTGGAGTAAAGTCTGTTTTAAAATCCTTGAATATAATTGACTGTATATCTTTGTGGAGTAAAATATCCTTAACATCAGGAAATGGATTTTAAACAGGTTAAACTATTTTATCTATAATTTAGGAACTTTATCTTTTCATACTTTTAGCTTTAAATCTCATCCTCTAAATTCTGAGAAGTTCTTTAAATGATGAAACCTGGTTTATAGATGTATTTTCACAAAACTACTGAGTCTTGGAAATTGTTAAAGGATTATGTCAGATTAATTTTTGATTTTGCTACAGAAGATTGCTCAACATATCTATGCAGCATGTAACATCTTGGTATTCTGAAGTACAGAAAAAGTAGAAAATCTTACAACCTGAGGTAGTACTGGTTGTCTTTTCTACTTTTCATATCACCTCTTTGTAGTATACCTTTTACAGGCTGACTGCAGCCTCTACTTTAATACCTCCTATGATAGGAAACTCACTACCTCATGATGCTGCCAAATTCATTGCTGGAAGCTAAGTGAAACAAAAGATCTTCCTTATGTAGAGTATTTCTTTAAATTCCACAAATTCACGCTACTTAAGTTTTATGGAATACCACAGGAAGCCTACATTTCTGCATTTTACACCATTAATATCTGAAAAAGCATCGTGTTTCCCATGAATTCTCTATTCCCTTAGCTGCAAATATCCTGTTGCTCTTCCTTATTTTTTCTTGGAGATTTCTTCTTCTCACCAACAGCGTACAATTGCAGTCTCCCATGGCAAGGGCCCTGGTCATCTGGTGCCTGCTTACTTTCTTTACTTTTATTTCTTATCATTCTCTGATACTGCTCAATGTGCCAGCCATGCTGAGATACCCATAGTTTGTCAAATGAAATGTGCTGTTTCACAGTGGCATATTCTGAGATGTACTTTTTCCTATGACTTAAGAGTTTTCCTACCCAGTGAACTCCTATCATCTTTTAGGATTCACTCCATTGTCCCCTGCCCTAGAAGCCCCACTTGACGCCTCCAGGGAGGAAATGTTCCCGTCTTCTATCTTACCATTGGAAGATACCTCTGCTCAAACTATATTCTCATATCTCTCTTCTTCCCAAGACTGTAAACCTCTTGAAGGCAGTGACCATTCCTTTGTTATTGTTCTGAGTATTCCTAAGTTGCACACAGTGGGTGTACAACAAATGTCTAGTGAATGTATGGACTGATATCCCTGATCCCAAATAATAGAACAGGTCCGAACCCATAGATCCCCTGGTAATAATTACAATGTACCATGTTTATGGGCACAAATAGAATCAAATACATATGATTTCTTTTCAAGTGTCAGTTTCTTTCTTTGTCCCTAAAAGGCCATAGAGGTCAGAGTTGAGCTATTTGCACTATATGAGTCACCTGCCTTATCTCCTTTAACCCACAAATTCACTCGTTTGGCACTCTCAACACCCCTTTTTTTTCTTTCCTTCTTGACTTTCTGGTTCTCAGCCTTTCACATATTTCTGACCTCCATTTACATTCTCTTTACTGATGCCAGGTGCTAGGACTTCTCTCCCCTGATTCTAACGCTGACCTGATTAGTTCTGTGTCCTGACACTGTCCGTGTTTTGGCATGATGTTTTTCTGCCTTGTTCTATTGATATTACTGCACCAGAATCAGGTGCTAGGCATAATAAGAATTGGCACATAGAGTGAATTTAAGCAATGAGCTTGGATAGGGATATCTGGAAACTAGTACCCAAGGGAGAAGAATGATTCTAGAATAGATAATCTGTCTGAAAGGTGCGGACAAGTATACTAGACAAAGCCTGGTAGGCAGGTCAGCATCAGGACATATACAAGTCAAGAAGATCAGACCCTCCAGCAGGGAGAAAACCCTGGAGAGAAAATGCAACTGGATCCAGAATAGTATAAATGCCAGAAAGTTTACAATGCAGTTGGTCAAAGTCCAAGTAAATGACTATTTATTGTCCCTTTTATAAATGTGGGGTGAGTGCTGTATTTGCTCAACATTGAGGAATGAACAAGGGAGTCACAACCCTGCACTGGGGTTGCTTACAGCTGAGTTGAGGGAGGCTTACCAATACACAGTTAAATCCCCCTGTGATGATAGAATTACAGGATGCTACGGGAACATGTAGCGGCAACACCTAAGCTGCTGCCTCCACCCTGTTTAAATGCTGTGGCCAGGCACTTTAGGGGTGCTTCTTTCTCAGTATTCTCAAATCTGGGGCTTGCTTTCCCTCCCCTGTGACTAACTTGAGAATCTCCCAATCCTGGGTCCCAACAATCCCTCTTTATGCATTTCAGTCTCGGACTACAGTGTCAGATCAAGTAACAATGCTGCTTCTCTTTCTTTGGGTTACTGATTCTCTTATTTATTTCACGTTTACTCTCTAATGATTCCCTGAGTGGCTGCTCCAGTCCTGTCCTTTCCAATCAGTCTCAAATCTTTTCATCCTCAGTGCATGACCTTGCCTCTGATTTTCCTGAGCAGATTGAGGTCATCGAGTGAGAACTCCATCCCTCCACCCCTTGCTACTTGCCGAAATACCATCTCTACTGCCTCTCATTATTCCTGCACTTTTGCTTTTCCCTATTTCTTTCCTCCAGACTTTGAGAAAAAGGCAACCTTCTTTGTATAGTGCTTACCTTCTAATTTGTGATTTCAGCTCAACCCCCTCCTTCTTTCTCCAAAATTCTTTTTGGAGAAAGAGTTTTCTCTTTTTTTTTTCTGGCGTCTTCAGTTCTCTCCCTATTTTCTTTTTTTTTCCCCCAGGTACCAGAATGTGCGCATACATGCTAGAATCATCCTAAGAAAAAGTCTCTCTTTATCTTTTTATTGAGTACTTTCTTACTCTCATAACCAAACCCATGTGCAAGTACAAGTGTTTACTTGGCAACATGTTGGTAACTTTAGAAAGGGGACATCAAATTGGTGTATCCCTAGTGCTTCTATTTCTTCCAAGAGTTCTTGTTTCTTCTTCTGTTCAGATTATTATCACCCATCTTTAACTTTCTTTGTTTGTAAAATTAGTAGCACAATATAATACCTCCACCTATTTGGGCTTGCTGCACCTATCAAATAAATACTTAATAATCCATTGAAAGAGCTACATGCCTGGCAAAATGTAATCATACATTGTATATAAGTTATAATTTTTAAGGAATCTTTTTTTATCCTACCTGTTTCCCAGCATCCAAATTGTCAGAAATCTCTGTTTAAATCAAATTGCTAATATTGTGATTTGAACATGATCAGCTGCCAGGTATGGAGGGGGTCAATTAAAATGAGCCAAGCTGAAACTAACAATGAAGCAAAAGCAAGAGGCAAAAAAGAGAGGCAGTGGTTCAGCAGTGTTTCATTTTCCCCCAAAAGACAGCACCAGATGAGGTTTGGCTGGATGCGTGATAGAGAGGGGAGAATTATCTCATTGCTGAGGAGCCCTGAACAAAGGCTCCTGCATTTTTTTTTGTTCCAGCATTGTTAAGGTATAATTTACAAATAAAAATTGTACATATTTAAGGGGTGCAACTTGATATTTTGATATATGTATACATTGCAAAATAATGCCACAATCAAGATAATCAGCATGTGTATCATCACCTCACAGTGACTGTTTTTTGTGTTGCTAAAAGAAAAACTTAGCCAAATTAAATTTAAAAGAGTTTAATTGAGCAATGAACAATTTGCACATTGGGCAGACTTCCCAGCCAGAGTAGTTTTGGAGACTCCAGCGCAGCCACACGGTGGAAGAAGATTTATGGACAGAAAAAGGAAAGTGATGTACAGAAAAAGGAAGAGAGGTACAGAAACAGCTAGATTGGCTACAGCTCAGCGTTTACCTTATTTGAACAGGGTTCCAACAGTTAGCTACATTTAATTGGCCAAAACTTGGTGACACCTCCACTTGCTACAATTCACGATGTACAGAGAAATCTTTAGACCAAACTTAAAATATGTAAGGAAACAGCTTTAGGCTAAAGTTGATTTAACAGTGTGTATGTGGTAAGAACACTTACAATCTACCCTCTTAGCAAATTTCAAGTATATATTATAGTACTGTAAACTAATCACATTACTATACATTAGATCTCCAGAAATTATTCTGCATAACTGAAATTTTCTACCCTTTGGCAAGTTTCTCCCCGTTTCTTCCTCCCCTAGCACCTGGCTGCCATTATTCTATTTTCTGCTACTCTAAGTTTCCAACAGGTATATGAAAATGTGCTCAGCATCACTAATCAACAGGGAAATGCAAGTCAGAACCACAGTGATATATAACCTTATATGTGCTAGGATGGCTAGTATCAAAAAAAACAAAAGATAAGTCTTGGTGAGGATGTGGAGAAAATAGAACCCTTGTACGCTGTTGGTGTGAATGCAAAATGGTATAGCCATTATGGACAAGAGTATGGAGGATTTTTAAAAAATTAAAAGTAGAACTACCTTACGATCCAGCAAGCTCCCTTCTGAATACATTGAAAGGAAATGAAATAAGTATGTTGAAGAAATTTCTGCACTTTCATGCTTATTCAAGCATTATTCACAATAGCCAAAATATGGAAACAACCTAAACATTCAATGATGGATGAATGAATAAACAAAGTGTAGTACACACATACAGACACACATATGTAAAGGAATACCATTCAGCCTTAAAAGAAGGCGATCCTCTTATGTGAGACAATATGGATGAAACTGGAAGGCATTATGTTAAGTGAAATAAATCAGACACAGACAAATACTGCATAATCTCACTTATATGTAAAATCTAAAATAGTGAGGATCACGCAATTTTATGAACCCCCGGTGTCCAGAGAAGGGAGAGGGGAAAGAGCTAGGAATAGAGAAATAGTGAGTCAGAATGGAGAAAAGTTTCTTGGCTAAGGTTCTCTCCTGCTCACACCCCACCGTAAAGGCACCAAGGTTAGGAATGTAGATATACCTATGAGCCTGGGGGGCACCCACCCCTAACCCACTCCAGTCCTTGACAGCAACTCCCTCTAGAATGCAATGAAGGAACTGCAAAGACGGACCAGTCAAACTGCAATTAAGACCAGTCAAAAGGGTATTTGAAAGGTATAATCAACAGTTTAAGAACTTTACAAGAAAACTGCTTTAGACACAAAGCTAGTTAATATGCAAAAGACATTATCTGTTCCACCAGAGAGTAATTATTTGTGTTTCTACTGGGCCAAAATCTTTAAGTTAACCTCTGTCTCTCAGACTCATAAATTGCTCAGACAATAAAAAGTCAAATCTGCACTGTACCGAAAAATAATCCAGTTCTCTCTTTTATCTGTTTCCAAGTTTCAGATAATTTTTCTGACACAATGAAATGTGGTTATTCTGACCTGCCTCACAGGGTTGTTGTATTAAATAAGATATTGTATGTTAAGCTCATAACAAATTACATAGTGATCACTCAAATGCCAGGTGCAGTTAGTTAGATGGTCATTGCTCCTCCTCAACCTTTTATAATTTGACTTTTCTGCACTATTCAACTGAAGTGTTTTGTTAGAAGGGACATCCCAAGAGCTAAGTTAATTGGCACAGTTTTGGATATCACTATTATTATTTTTTCCCTGGCATTTTGTCCAATTAACTGTCTACTACTTCTTCACATGTTCTTCTTCTTTGGTTTCTTTCTTTTAATTCTACTACTCTCTAACTAAGCCTGTTTCCTGACTTACCTTCCTCCTATTAGTTTTGAAATGTGAGCACCCCCTGTGGTGCCTTTTATTCTCTCCATGCTTCAATATTTCCAA
Organism: Cacajao melanocephalus; assembly: GCA_963573385.1. Classification (NCBI taxonomy): domain Eukaryota; kingdom Metazoa; phylum Chordata; class Mammalia; order Primates; family Pitheciidae; genus Cacajao; species Cacajao melanocephalus. The sequence goes on from CAUYLG010057243.1 coordinate 11,052, forward strand.
CACATATTTCTTTCCAACATAAATTGCCAACATTTTTCATTATATTTTGGGAATTTCTACATAGAAATTTTATCAACATTTCTCAATAAACACATCTTATTTTACTAAAATGTTTTCTGGCCTCAGGATTATTATTGTTTGTTTATTTATTTTAAGAGGCAACCAATATCCTAAGACATTTAGGCTTAGACACTTTTCATTGTAACTTTTGACTCATTGCTTTCCTTTATTCCCTGTATTTAATCAGTTGTTCAAACTTACTAACTTTTGCCTTAAAGTAACTTTTAAACTTTTTGGCAGATTGTCATTTTGGTGGCTCTAAGGAAACTATGCTTCCCATATTTATGCCATATGGAATCTCTATTCCCGAAAGGGAACAGTCTGCCTTGAAATGCTGGCATTGTCTGTAGAGAATGTAAAAATAATAACAAAATCAACTGAAAGTTGGTTTAATTTTTGTTAATATCATGTACTTGAATTTTAAACCATGTCAGTGGCCAAGTACTCCTCCCTACTGATGTTGACCTCTTCCACTGCCTCTTGGCTGGGTGCACAACTCTCCTCTACCAATTCTGGGTTTTGTCAGGTGGTTAACTGTCCCCAATAGGACATTAGCAAGTTTCATGCATTGAAAGACTTGATAACACTTGCATACTGGAGCTTGTCCTCTAGAAGGTTTGGAATGCTCCTTTTCCAACACTCTACCACCAAACTGTGAGAAGTCCAAGCCACGTGATGGTATCATGTGGACAGTAATTGAAGAGCTCTGATTGATAGCCCCATTTCAGTTCCCAGCTTTTTCTAAATCTAATGACAAAAATTTCTTTTTTCATCTAGTTACATTGCAGACCTAGAAATAATCTCAAATTATCATCCAAATCTGCATCCCCAGTCATTTTATTATAATAATACAGAAAATGGAAACAAAAATAACTGGTATAGTAACGTTCTGAGAAATACAACAGCAGTAAGAACTGAATTTCTTTTAGGCTAATACAAATCATCTTAGTGGGTGACATAAGAGGTTACTAGTAACAAGCAGGAAGAAATGATGTTTTTCAAACTTAACCTGACTTCCTGAAATAAAGAGACAGGAGTTAATGTTTTCAGAGTACCAATACTTTTATTTTCTGATGTAGAATTTAGCATATATGGAACTAGATGGAAAGATGTACAATGAAGTGAGTAAATGAGTAATTTTAATACTTTTTATGATTTGAAAAGAGACTAAATTCTTTTTTGAATAATAAAAATACTCCAAAATACCCAAATATCTCCTACTTTATATCCTCTGACCTACATGTTCACTACCTTCCTGCCCATGGTAACCATTGTTTCATTTTCTAGCTCTGTATATTTGATTTTTAAAAAATAAATTTATAGGTTCCGCATATAAGTAAGATCATAAAATATTTTTCTTTCTATGCCTGGTTTATGCCACTTAGCCTAATGTCCTCCAGGTTCATTCATGTTGTATATTTTAAATATAGACAATTAATATTTATTTGGAAAAAAAAGTTGTAATTGGTAAGAAAGCTGGAGAGTCTTTATTGTTTTTTGAGTGGGTATCATGCTCCATGGCTCTGTAGTTACTTTGGTTTGTCCAGTTTAACAGCTCAGCTAACGTGTGTTCAGAAAGTACTGAAACCAGACACAGTACTTGGTGATTTAGATGCTGAGATAAAAAAATACAAGGACTCAGCATCCAGTGGTGGAGAAGACACATCATGGGTGAGTTCAACGTTGTGCTGAGTGCTGTGAGCTAAGAGCTTGTGTACTGGATTCTGCCTATATTGGGTTGCAGAAGCACAGAGGGGAGGGCACTTTGTCCTCAGAAGACAGGGATGACTTGTCAGAAGAGCTGTTGCCTCAGCTCCCTTCAGGAATTTAAATTGTCTGTTTGAATAAAAACAGAAGACATTTATGTGGCCAACAAACATATGAAAAGAAGTTCAACATCACTGATCCATCAGAGGAATGCAAATTAAGACCACAATGAGATACCATCTATTGCCATCAGAATGGCAATTATTTTAAAAAGTCAGGAAATCATAGATGGTGGCAAGGCTGTGGCAAAAGAGGCACCTTTTTACCCTGTTGATGGGAATGTAAATTAGTTCAACCATTGTGGAAGGCTGTATGGTGATTTCTCAGATCTAGCACCAGAAATATTTGACCCAGCAATCTCATTACTGGGTATATACCCAAAGGAATATGTCATTCTGCTATAAAGACACATGCATACATATGTTTATTGCAACACTATTTACAAGAGCAAAGACAAGTAACCAACCTAAATGCCCATCAATGATAGACTGGGATAAAGAAAATGTGGTACATATACACCATGGAATACTATCCCATAAAATGGGATGAGATCATGTCCTTTGCTGGGATATGGATGAAGCTGGAAGCCATCATCTTCAGCAAACTAACACAGGAAGAGAAAACTAAACACTGCATGTTTTTACTCATTAATGGGAGTTGAACACTGAGAACACATGGATGCAGAGAGGGGAACAACACACACCAGGGCCTGTTGGGGGATGGGGAGTTAAGGGAAAGAACTTAGAGATGGGTCAATAGGTGCAGCAAACTACCATGGCACACGTATACCTATAAAACAAACCTGCACATTCTGCATGTGTATCCCATTTTTTAAATTTTTATTTATTTATTTATTTATTTATTTAAAAGATGGGGTTTCACCATGATGGCCAGGCTGGTCTTGAACTCCTGACCTCAGGTGATCCACCTACCTCGGCCTCCCAAAGTGCTAGGTAATTTTAAAAGTATTAAAATTACCCAGGCATGAGCCACTGTGCCTGGCCCCCCATTTTTTTAAAAGAAATAAAAATAAGAAAAAAAAACTGGAATAGAATTAGAGGATTGATTTTCATTGGAGAAAAAAATGTATCCCCAAGAAGAATAGCATTTCATTGTTATTAAGACCATAGATCTTGGCACTGAAGAGTCTAGAAATTCATTATATTTCTATAATTTATGACTTTAGAAGAATAGAAAAATGATTTATGAAGGATGTGTGGATATTGCTAATATTTCAATTTATAAAATAATTTATCTTCTATTTGGTCCATGTCCTGATTTATTTTATAATAAATATATTCATGCATTGGTAATACTTTATAAGTTTAAAAGTTTAAAGATACTATTGTAAGTTTAAAAGTTGAGGACAGACAGAGAGCATAAACGTACTTTTGTGACTTGAAGCACCCTGTGATGAATCCTTAGATTGAAAAATAAGCTATAAAATGCCTTGTTTCTTAAAATGCCTGAAGTGAGAGAGAAAAACTTTGAAATTGCTGTGTTATTATAACTTTTAAATGAATGAATAACACTTAAAGTCTGTGTAATGTAATAATGGATTGGTATAGCTTTGTCCCTTAATATTTTCAAAATGGTTATATAGTAAATTTCTGCTATCTATAAACCAGTTAAAAGTGGCCAAGTCAGTAATAAAAATATAATCTATAAATATTTAATATAATTATATTTTACTGTGGATTAAGAATCTTATTTTCCTGAAAGTAAAATTGCACTACCTTTAAAGTGAATATCATATGCTTTAAGTGATTTGTTTAAACTGTTAAGGTAGTGTCAGAAAGCAAAGTATCTATATTTTATTGAGATTTTTTCCCCCTTCGTGACAAATCAGGTCAGGTTGAAAAAAAAAAAACATGAGAATTATGTAATAAAATTCTTCGGTATATTGCATTCAAGTGGTGAGATTTGAGTATGCTTTCAATATGTAATGAATAGCTATCAATCCTTAAATGTAGAAAAGTCACAAATGAAGTAATTTAAGATACGGTGTGATTTAACTCAGAGATAATGTATGTTATATTACTGTCACCATGAATATATGCACCAAGGGAATGAACATATAAATTAAAAGGTAAGTAAAGGAAATAGAAAAGTATATAATTCTAGATTGCCAAGGCAAAATTTTAACCCTGGTGATAAGAAAATCTTTGCCTCTCTTGGGTCTGCAGCTACACTGCTAAACATGACTGGTAGGAAACATGCAACATTTCTATTCTCATTTTAAATTCACGATTGCTAACCTCAGTTTGGCCCTTAATGCTTTTTGGAAATCCTACTTCATTTTCCTAGTTAATTCACTCTTCTACTTTTCTAGACAACCATTTCATACTTTTTTCTCTTCTCTCAAATTTCTAATATTTCCTCTTCGATACTCACACACATAAAATGTCCTGTTCATGATTTTATCTAAGGTAAACCACACTTGTTCTACACAAAGTACATCCTCTTGCCTTTGCCCATCTAAGGAACCGGCTCTAGCAATTCTCTGTCTTCTTTATGCTTTATCACATGCTACCTTCTTATTGTATTTTACCTGTTAGTATGCACTAGTATTAATACCCCACTGCAATCCCACATTATCCCTTACATATTACAAAGAAAATAAAATTCAACTTTAGCTTTCAGCTATGAGTGAGTAAAAGGATTTGAAATGACTTTCCATCACAAACAAATTAGAAAACTGCAAAACCTGTAGAAACAAGCATTTTTATACATAAGAAAGAAAGCAGCATGAGACTGTGATCTCTGAGAGGGAACAAAACAGTTGTATTCCTACATAGAAAGGCTTGACTTTCTGCCTAGAGGTAATTTCCAGATTATGGAGGAGAAAAGGAAAACCTAAACAGGACTTTTTTGGGCATAGTGCCCAATAGGAAAGAGCTACACAGAGGAAAAAGTACCAGAAAACTGTGTAGGGAATCCCTTGAAACTACAGATAAATACAAATCCAAGCATGCATGGGGTAAAACCCTATGAAGTCAGACAAGAACAAGTTCTGTGGGAAGAAGAATTATTAAGGAGCTAAAAACTGAAAAATTCCCAGGTTTCACACAGGGCTGGGAATTATTCGAATTTTCACCAGCCAAAGCAGGGAGATCTTGACACATGGGGCATTCAGTAGAGACTACAGAATAGTAACGACTTAAAAATAGAATTAAATTAATCCTAAAGTCTTCTCTTAAGATGGCCTAAAAGAGATGAAAAATAAGGCTTGAAATGATCAAAGTGGTCTTCAATAACTTGCCTGCCGGAGAAACTGATGCTTTTTGAAGAACTTTTAAAAACCTAGCATTCGATGATATAAAAATATATGCAGAAAAAGTGATCCATAACGCAGGGAAAAATAAATAGAGGCAGGAATTCAGAGATAATAGGATCAGAATGGTTGGACACAGTGGCTCATACCTGTAATCCCAGCACTTTGGGAGGCTGAGGTGGGAGGATTGCTTGAGGCTAAGAGTTCAAGACTAGCCTGGGCAACAAAGTGAGATCGTCTCTACTAAAAATAAAATTAAAACAAAACAAAACTAGCCAAGTGTGGTGGTATATACCTGTAGTACCAGCTACTTAGGAGGCTGAGGCAGGATGACTGCTTGAGACTAGGAGATTGAGGTTGTGCCGTTGCACTTCAGCCTGGCCTGGGTGACAAAGTGATACCTTGCTTCAAAAAAAAAAAAAAAAGTGTGTGTGTCTGTGTGTGTGAATAAAATAATGATGGTTCAAACTATATATATATATATATCTCCTGTACAAGGTACTGTATTTCTCTAAGGATATATTATCAGAAATAAAACTGCTGGATCATGGGATACGTTCCTTTTCAATTTTATTAGACTTTCCTAAATTGCCTTCCAACTTATGACAGGTAAAACCATTTTATTTATTTATTTATTTATTTATTTATTTATTTATTTATGTTTGATTATTTTTTTTAAAGATGGGGTCTCACTCTGTCGCCCAGGCTAGATGCAGTAATGGAATTATAGCTCACTGTAGCCACAAACTCCTGGCCTCAAGTGATCCTCCTGCCTCAGCCTCCCAAAGTGGTGGGATTACAGGCATGAGACAGGGCACCCAGCAGGTTAAACTATCTTAGAGTCCCACAGCCACATAAGGCACAATCAATTTCCATATTGTATATCCTCACGAATACTTACTAGGGGAAAATGTTCATTTTAGCCAATGTGAAAAATGAAAACTGTTATCTCCTTATTGTTTTAATGTATATCTTTTAATAATAAGGGGCTGAATATGTTTTCAAGTGTTTATTAAGTATCTTCCCTCTTTGGGACTTACCTATCTTTGTCCTTTACATGTACTTTTGATGTTAAAAGGTTCTTTGATTTCTCTTTAGAATAAAGCAATGTTTTAGTTACATAGTGGCAATAAATAAGTATTTATTGACTTTAATCCATAGAGTTAGGAAAACATGTTCTATTGATCTTTGAGGAAATTATTTTTTCACTCTCTGTTTTTCTGTGCTGTTTTCTGAATCCTAAATATAATACGATGCAAAGGGCAGAATCATTTAATGTGAGAGCCTGTGCTTTGGAACCAGATAGACTTGGGTTTGAATCCTGGCTCTTCCATTTAATCCCCATGTAACCTTGGGAAATTTACTCAGATTTTCTGATGTTGGCATAATAATCAATAGCTCATAAAGCTCCAAATATTAACTTAAGAAAATAAGTATAAAGCACTTAGCATGATGACGATTAAATAGAAGTTGCTCACTAAATATCAATTCCATTTTTCCACACCCTTCATCTCAAACTGCACATGGAAATAAACATTGCTTTGGTCGGCTGAGATGTCCAGTTAACCATTCCCACAGAATGATACATAAAAGTTTCACCCAGATATCTGGAGAACCTACTAATATACTTAATCTATCAGTAAGTGCACCTTTCTGTACATGGAAAAACTTGTATTAACTCCTGAGTTTGAACTAAGAAACCTAAACAACCAATCAAAAGAGGGGTTGCAGTTGCTGAGGAAGACAATCTTTCTCATTATACCCCTTTAAACTTAACATATTGAGACTTTCTTTTCATATTAAAATGTTAACTGTACACAAATGAGGACATGAGAGGGACAGGTGCAATGCCCATGGCTAGTCTGAGGAAAGCTTGGAGGAAAAGTAGAGCTATTACATGCTAATATGTATACACTTCCTTTATATTTTGCTCAGTTGTCTCTTTCTTAAGAATTAGAGGCATATTTTTAGATCTTGCTTCGGCTATTAGTCTAGTGGCCTTTTAAACCAGAATTTCAAAGAATATTCAGTAGCAATGCTGAGGTTTGCCTTGAGAATTTAAATGTGCAAACACATGTGGACAGTAGGGGTCACAGTTGTCTTAGATTAACATCAGAAAATTGGTGTGTACATATTTTTTGTTTTGTCTTTATTTTTAGATTTATAGAATAAAAGCCTAAAAGCTGAATTTGGTTTGAAAATGTGCTCTTTGGTCCTATTAAGAGGTTTAAAATCTTGTCTTTCTCCCTTCTACATATTTGCATAATTGGCTTCAATATTCTTTTTCAGACACAAGAATTTTTCATTCATGGAAAGCTGTGTTCTGAATGATATTCTTTTAATCACTGTCAAACTAGAAAGGAATTCTCATTAGGGACGTTTAAATTTTCTAATCAACGTTCCTGAATTTTCTTTTTGAATAAGTGAGTTTCATATTTTAAAGTGTGGTAAAAATTATTTCTTTCATTTTGAAGAAATGAATGAAGTTCCTAAATTTTCCATTTTGTGTTCAGGTTCTAATTGCTAGGAAATTATTTTTGTAACATGCTATTTGCCAGTGATTGTTTAGAATATAAATTTTCACCCAAATCTTTGCATCATTTATTGTAATACATCATAAAAGCTCATATAGCAATGGCAATTTAATGCAGTATTAGATGCAACAAATTATGTACTTAGTTGATAATTTTTATTCAAAAATATTTGTAGGAGATCAGTTTACTAGGTAAACACAAACGGACATACTACTTATTGTAGATTAAAAGAGGATCATAAAGCACTGATGAAGATATGTAGAAATTATAACTCTCATTGCTTGTAAAAGGGAAGCTAGTACAACTCCTCAAAAGTCTAGTTTTTTGGCAATACTACTAAAGCTGATCACACGCATACATAGCCACTCTACTTCTAAAAATATACCTTAAAACATGCTGATAGTACTGTTTATATTAGTTCTAAATCAGAAACTATCTGAAAGTACATCAACAGGACAATCGGTTAATAAATGGTGATCTAGCGTAGAATGAAATACTATTATATAGCAATAAGAATGAACAACTACAGACAACAATATGGATGAATCTTACAAATATAATGTTGAGTGCAAAAGTCAGACACAAAAGAAAACACAGTATGTGATTTTGTTGGTATAAACATCAAAAGCAAGGAAAAGCTATGTAAGTATAGGATAAATCCTTATGGGGGGTTATTGACTGGAAGGGGGTGTATTAGTTGCTGAAATGCTATATATTGATCTGTATGCTGGTTACACAGGTAGGTTCAGTTTATGAAAATGGAATAAGCTATGCAGTTGTGAACCAATCGCTTTCGATACAGTATGTTATACTTTAGTATGAAGTTAAAAGACAAATGATGAATTTGCTTTATCAATAGAAATTGTTGGGAGGTCTCAGTGCATGACAACATCTTCATACATTTTTTCCAAGGTTCAGCATGTGATACTTAATTTGCATGTCCACAATTATATCTTTGCCAAGGCACTTTCTGTTGCCTGGATTAAGAAAAATTTACTCATTTTAACTCATGGAAGACTGAGGAATAAATTAAGGTAGATGCATTAATTTAAAAGTAATATTCTTTGCCATTAACTGGAATATTCAATTCCTTCATTCAGGTAAACTTTTCTATTCTTGTAAAATTAATAGCTGGAAGGCAGTTTTAGTGAGTGTATAATGAATGCAGAACCAGGGGAATAATAATAATGAGTTTTGCCTTTAGAATATGTTGGTGCCCAATGATTTGATTTTTTTACGTAACAAAATTTGTTTTTAATGTCTGTGTTAGTGTCTCCCAGCTGTAGTCTCTTGTCATCTTTTGCTCATTCATTTTTAAAGTCAAGCAGCCCTAGGGCCACGGCACAACAGAATAAGGGTTTGATTACTAACCGATGTACTGAAGTGTTGGTATTTTCTAAATATGCCTTGGAAGAGTTTCTCCACTGCAGCCCAAGATCTGTAGACATATATTCAAGCAATTGAGCAATACCCAAAAGAAGAATATAACTTGTCTTTATAGAACTAACTAAATGCAGTCATGGAGTTCAGGTCAGCAGAGGGTGAAGTGCTACATTTAAGCATGCTGACCTTGCTGCATTTTTACAAGATGAAACTAGAGCAATTAGTTAAACTGATGTTGAGAATAAAGTCAAATGCAGCAAGGTTGGGTACTCATGGTTAAACAGCAGACATAAAAGGCCAAATAGATAAAATATTTGCATTTTAGAGGACTTTGAGTAACATTTTCATTGCAGTTCAGGATGATGCATGGCAATGAGCAAAGGAAATTAATTTCTAACATTTAGCTATTTGAATGCAATGCCATATTATAAAAGTGGAGAAAAAGATTATTTTACTGATTTCCTGTTGACCTGCTTACTTGGATTGGTAACCATGATTAGATATAATACTGATAAGATTGAAACCCAAAGTATTTATGAAAATAATCCTGGCATTCTGTTACCTCATTGCATCATGAAAAAATTTCCAAAGTGTTGGTTGTAAAATTAAAAAAAAATTATTGAGTCAGATGCTCACTGTGTTTCACCCAGGCTGGGTGGTGCGATCATAGCTAGTTGCAGCCTTGAACTCCTCCTCCTCCTCCTCAAGCAATCCTTCCTCCTCGGCCTCCCAAAGTGCTGAGATTATAGGCATGAGCTACTAGGCCTGACCTATAAAATGTTTTAGCTTTCATGAATTCTAGGTTTCTGATTTCAGCTTTTTTTTAAATTTAATGAAGATGTACTTGCTCACTTGTTCATTCATTTAGTATCTACTTTATTCTAAATAATTACCAGCTGCTCTTAGGGAGTTACATAGATGCCCACGAAATAATCCATGTGCTTTAGGCATTCATGACTTAGAAAGTAATATAGAATAAATTATCAAATAAATTTCATTTAAGTCCAAATGAAATCCATTCTTGAACAGGTGCATTAGTATCCTGTGCCTGACAAGAAAGGACAATTAATTATTTTTATCAGGAAAGGCTGCAGAGAGGGTGTCATATTTTCACTGGGTCTTGAAGGATAAGCAGTATTTCAGTAGCAGGGAATAGTGCTAAGGGCATTCTTGGCTGAGAGAACAGCAATAGCCAGGACACAGAGGAACGTTCCCGACATGCTTAGGACACTAGAGATAGTCTCATATTAGTGATGTTTACTGTGGGATGAAATGTAGTGAGATGGGAGAGAAGTTAATGAGGAAACAGGCCAATCTCATAATGAGAGAAGTTATTTCTCTGACATGTATCAACCCGAGTTTAGTACGATTCTATCAAAATAACTGAGCACAATGTTTACAACACATTTAATAGGGAAGGAATGTTGAAGATTTTCTAGTTTAATGTATCTTTCGCTCCCTTCTTTCCAAGCCATAGGCTCACGGAGAGGTTAAATATTTTTAATCAAGACCATACAACCTGAAGGTTGATTGGTTATAGAATATCCCTGGGTTGCTATATTTGGTTTGTAGCTCTTTTCACCATAGTAGTACAAGAGAGGCTGCTGGTCTATGTGGCAGAGTAGAAATCCATGGCAGAGATATTCCCTGTTGTTGATAGTAAATAAGGCAGTAATTTCCTAGTTTTGTAAGTAAGTGGTGACTTATTTGATGCAGGTGACTTGTCAATATAGCAGACGTGAGGAAGTGCAATTTGGTTCCAAAGTTGACTCATTCATAGCAACCATGTATTAGTGCACCCAGGTAGTGAGGTTTGTGTCATGTGGTCAATGTCCCTACAAGGGCTACTTGATTAGGCATGAACATCTGTTTCTAATTGATCCATTAACTTTCCTTCTTCCAAATTTGGAATTGGGATATTGAAAGACTGAGATAAAAGATCATGTAGTTTAAGGGCTAATGCTGAAATCCCGATAAGCTAAAGCCCCATGTAAAAAGATAGGAAAAGAATAAACTGAGTAAAAAGTTAAGAGAGAAGCATAGAGAGAGGCAGAGACAAAGAGGAATGGAGATGTAGCTTCAAGGATACCCATTCCAGCTTTTTCCCACTTTATCCAGTGATGTCTAATTCTACCTTTTTGTGCCACATCAGTTAGATCTGACATCTTTGAGCTGGCTTGCGTGGGCCTCTGCTATGTGAAAGTAAAGCAGCTTTGACCAGAAAAATCTATATGACTCTGTTTACTCCAAATGATGAATAATCCCTTTGCATTTTCCTTTGAATTGTGCTCTCTTTACTTCTACCTTTCAACAAAACAAAACAACTTAACTCCGACTGCTCTCCAAATGGGAATATCTATTTTGTTATTTGGGGGGAAATACTTCTTTTAGATCTGTCGACTCAGGATTTCCTTACTAAATTACTGCAGGACAACGGAAGCTGTTTGAAGCTGTCTCGTGTACAAGACTAATATGTATTAGACAGTAAGGCTTCGATTGCATCTGGAACTTAACACTGGAACAACAACGTGCCTCTGTCTCTTGCAAAATCACCTTTCAGTTGAATGACCAACTTGAAAATCTGAAGAACAGATGAGTGATCCTCAATGGTTTTCTTTTCCCTTTTCATCACCTCATTATCATTAAAAGGAGCAATAGATCTTGACAGGAATGCTGAGAATAGCACTGTGTAAGAAGGAAAAAAACAGGTGTAGACACCATGCTGAGGCGGGTGTCACAGAAACAACCTTCTTACTACTGACCATTGTACTCTAGGATAATGAACCTCATAAATCTTTTGAACTAGGAAGAAAATGTTATGTATTTAACTAGTTTGAGTCTAATCAAGATATAAAAAGTATGCCTCAATTCGAAAATCCACTTCTTTTTATACACATAAATGTACTATAATATTTATATTTATAAATTGTTTATAAATAACATAAATTGTAAATATGAATTTATAAGGGATATCACAATTACCCAAATATTATTTTGCTTATGAAGTACCATGCATCCTATTTAGCAAGAATTGAATTGCCTGCTGACTTTTGAAAGGAGTACTTACAAAAATTTTTCTAGCAAATATATAAACAAACAAATGAACAAATAGGAAAGGGGTTAAATTGGCCAGAATGTTTAAGACATTCAGTGATTGGAATCTTAATGTAGACTCCTGGGTTTGGAAAGACCAATAAACAATTTAATCCAGTCATTAGGTTCTTGGAAAGAAGGAGCCTTAGAGGGGAGATTTGTGCCAGAGCAGTTTGCAATCAATTTTCTAGCTCCGCCCTGTTTTAGTCAGAAAATGTCATGGGTTAATACTCATATCTCTTTCTTTGCTGAAAGAACAGAACTACTTTAAGCCTCATTATCCTAATTAAACCACAATCAGTACCCGCAGATCAAGGACTACTTGCAGAAAGCTTTAATCAGATGAAATAAAAACAGCTTCTGTCTGAGTCCTGGAGCTCAGCAGGTCTGTTCATAGTGATCTTCCTGACTCTATGTTGATACTTAACTCTGAGCACTTGCCGGAATTGACCTCTCCTACTTTAGCCACAAGTCCTTGAGATCAGACTTAGACCTTTTGTCTGCTTGATTCCATGTAAAACTCTTCCTCCACTTCTAAATTCAAAGTCTAGCCTTTCCTGACTAGCTGTCTCTCTGGAACCCCATCCTGTGGTTGAGAATCCAGAAAGAAGAATTAGGCTTCAAGTGTTGATTTCCACACTGAATATTATTCCCTAGAATGTTACTTAGTCTTTTGGGTCTCATTCTCTTCATCTGTAGAATAGGGAGAGTGAAAAGTATATTGCACAGTTGCTTTAAGAAATAGATAAAATGTATACTGGATAAGATGTATACAAAGTCTCTAAAAACTGTAGCAGTATGACAAGGTTCTCAGAAAATAATAGTAAAAGCTTGCTCATATGAGAAAGTTGGCTTTGGAGTCTTAGAGTATCTATTATTATTATTGTTATATCGTAATTAAAAACACATGGTCTTATTTTTACAGTTGCTAATGAACAAGTATTAGCAGTGTTGAAAATATATGTGCCAAGTATATCTCCTGTTTAAGGCCCTGAGTTAAATAATTATTTTAGGTTTTATGAAATACCAAGACTAATCTTGTAGAATAAGCTTGCTAATAAGAGAGTTAAAAATACTGGCTCAGCATTTGAAATCATTCATTTTCCCCCCATAACAATAGTTCTAAGTACACAATAGAAGTGTAAAATGATATTAAGGGAGACTTTGGAGGCCTGAGATTTCTATTCTTTCATTAAAAAGAGGATCTGCTTTTTATGCCCCCAGAATCACATCTTGTAGCTGCTGAAAACTGCAAAGCTCTTTCATTTGAGAAAATATAAATTTAGGATTATAAGCCTATTAGCACAAAGGGAAATCATGAAATGGTAAGAAAGTGAATTTGGGTTAATCTAAAGACACTTAGTCTTTATAGGACTTTGGCTGGAGTATAGTTTAAGTGTTTCTTTACAGGTGGCAGCATCTCTTGGAGAACCTGCCTTAGTTCCAGAATTGTGACTATTGATAAAGTGACTTAAGAAATCTAATTTAAGTGATGTGCAGCTTAGATAAGTTCTCAGAATTTACTGTCAAAAGAAAGGTCTGTGACTATCAGAAGAGAAATGGTCATTTCATCCATCTATCATTTTCCTTCACTTGGTGAACTAATGTCCTAAATGTGTATGTTATAGTGTCCTAGAAAGAATACACTCCCCATTTAGGGGAATCTGGATGACAATGGTCTGGGCTCAGCTCTGCCACTGGTCACTGCACATTAGTGGATGCTGGAGTTTTATGTAGGTGATCGTTACATTTGAGTGCTGATAGAATGGGGTTTATATTAATCTCATTATATTGTCAGAACATTTAGATTTGAGTCCTAGATCCATTACTGTTATGTGTTGAATTGGGTCCCCCAGATTCCTTCATATGTTGAAGTCCTAATTTGTGATATCTCATAATGAACCATATTTGGAGGCAGAGTGTTTACAGAGATAATTAATTTAAGACAAGGTTGTTAGAATGGGTCCTCATCCAGTATGACTGGTGTCTTGATAAAAAGGGGAAATTTGGAGACAGATGTACGTTCAAGCAGAACACCATATAAACATGAAGAAGAGAATCTGTAGGCCTGGAAAGAGGCCTGGAGCAGATCCTTTCCTCACAGCCTTCCCCTTTCCTCACAGCCTTCAGGAGAAGCCTACCCTGTCAACATGGAGTTTGGACTTCTAGCCTTCAGAATTTTGAGAAAATAAATTTCTGTTGTTGAAGCCACTCAGTTTGTGGTACTTGCTTATGGTAGCCCTAGAAACAAATACAATTACTCATTAGCTGTGTGACTTAGACGAATTACAATCTTCCCTCAGTATCCATGGGGGATTGGTTCCAGATCCCCCACAGATACTAAAATCCAAGGATGCTCAAGTCTTTGATATAAAACGGCGGAGTATTTGCATATAGCCTATGTACATCCTCCCATATACTTTAAATGATCTCTAGATTATTTATAATACCTAATACAAGGCCAACACATTATTTCATTTGTGTGGGTTCTACATAGCTCTGAGTGCATGGCAAACTCAAGTTTTGCTTTTTGAGATTTTGTAGATTTTTTTTTTCTAAACAATTTAATTCCACTGTTGGTTGAATCCACAGATATGGAACCCATGGATGCTAAGGACCAACTATATTTAAATTCTTTTAAACCTTAGTTCTTAGCACTGTAAATGAGAAAGAAAAAAGGAAGAGTTCTGAAGCTAGTCCTTGGGATCATATTCCAGTTCTACCATTTAATAGATGTATAATCCTGGGCAAACTGCGTAACCTTTCTTTTCCTCAGTGTTTTTAATTTGTAAAGATAGTAATAGTAGTTTATGTTATAGGCTTGATGTGAGGATTGAATGATAATGTGTGTAATGCATTTGGAATTGTATATAGTGCTTAATAAATGTTAGTTATTATTGGCCATTTGGAGGATAAGCTAGTGTATATAAAACATACAGCACAGTGTCTTGTACCTAATAAATGCTCAATAAGTTTTTATTGTTACATTAATTTCCTTTTAACTAATCATCTTAACTAGTTCTAATAACATTAAAAAGTGCAAAGGTCTCATTTAAAGAATAAATCTTTAAACAATTAAAATAAAAAAATTCTGTGTTAAGATTTTAATTAATGTGTAAATATTTGTCATATTGCCTATAAAATATTTAAAAGCTGCCGCTGTTTCTTCATATTCAACAATAAAAATCTACTCATTTTTGAGCATCTTAATCATACCAATTTTGTTTTTATGTTTCTTTAACTGAATGTTCCAAGGTTTTTACATGTTCCTTCAGTAAAATTAAATTTTCTATAACTACTATTTTATATTGAGAGAAAGTCTTCAATATTGTGCTATAAAGGAGGATGCTGTTTTTCTTTTCCTTTACTCTTTTCACATTTTTCTTCCATGTTCTTTTCCTTTCCTCAAATAGTGTTAAAATTGGAAATATCCTCACTGTCTCTTATAGCTATACTTGATGAAATCGAGATATAAGGACTTTCGTGATTCATTAAAGTGATAGTCTCAAATAATTCTTAGTAAATGACTTCAACTATCAAAGAGAGGTGACTTCTGAACTAATTCAAAAGAGAACAAAAGAAGACAGTTTTTGGTGACTGAAAGTGTTTTCCCTTTTAATCGTCATTTTGTATCTCAGTTAATCAAAACTTTGTCTTTGGGAGGAAACTTCTTATAATTCATGTCTTTATAATTCAAAGTTAGATGAAATGGATTGTGAAATAGACTAGTAGCTCTCAAGTGGTCATGGGCGCAGTTGTTGAACATGAGAAAGAATAGCAAATACTCCTAGACTCCACAGTGAATACATTACCCTTGTGGTGTTCTAGTGAGAAGCCATTTCCACAGTGAAGAGGAGATGGTGGTTTGATTGTTTACTGCTTTTGTTTTTTTGGTTTTTTTTTTTTAAACAAGTTATATTAGTCAGGGTCTCAGTTCAAACACAGCTGATCTACTCAAAGGGGTATCTGAACAGTTTAGTTGAGGTGTTGCTCATAAAGATGTGGACAGGCAAAAGGAAATAAGAAAGAGGGAAGTACAGAGGGCTAGTAAAAGTGAAAAGTTGTTGCTACTTTTAGACACACAATGGCAAGGGAAGGGAGCAGTTACTTGAATGGGTAGGGAATATATCTCTGACAGCAAGTTATGGCTGTTAATAAGAGCAAGGAACCACTTCCAAACAGCAATAAATTCCTTAAGCTATTTATGTTCCTGTCTTCTGGTTCCCTGTGGGAACCTCCCAGTGGTTGAACATTGAAAACCAGAGAGTCCTAAGGGAGCCTAGTAATATCCGTTGGAGTTCAGCCTCCTGAGATACAAAACAGGGCATAGAAAGGCTGAAGATAAATCTGGAAGGGTAAATGAAGAATCATCTGTATGCAAAGGTTTTGTTATCATAAGTTAAACCTGCATTCTAAATATGTGACCTTTAAATAATTACTTTAAGTTTTGTGAAATACCAAGACTAATTTTGTAGAATAAACTTGCTGATAAGAGACTTAAAAATACTAGCTCAGCATTTGAAATTATTCATTGTCCCCCCATAACAATAGTTATAAGTACACAATAGAAGTGTAAAATGATATTAAGGGAGACATTGGAGCCCTAATGTGTTGATTAGAATAGCAGTTATCATTTCTCAAATACCCAAATGTAACATGGAATTCATTCTTTTATACTCAATAATAATCTTGATCCACAAAAATAGTTGTTGGTATCATGTGTTCAAATGTTGTTTTTCTTCATTGGGCATTAAATATAAATAAAATATTTGTCGTGACTCAGGGCTTTAATAATTATGCCATTGAATATTCAGGTATATTGTATCATGCACAGTGCATACAGGAGTTATTGATATGAGATATAATCATTATAATTATCATCTTCAGATAAACATTGAGATTAATGGAAGATAAAAATGATGTTTTTTGAAGGGTGAGACTAATGTGCTACTGAGTGACAGATTGTCAATGTTGCATTATTTCTGTTTTCTTAGTCACTACATCAAATTAATCACTTTAGTCTTGGTGACTTGGTATTGTACTGCTGGGAGCACTTAAAAACTAAACCAACCATATGGTGAGTGGTTAAGAATATGACTCTGGAGTCCAACTGCCAGTACTCAAATTGCAGCTAAACAACAAGCTAGCAGTGCTGGCTTGGGCAAATACCTTAACATTTTAAAGGATTTTTTTCTTATTTACAAAATTTATTTGACAATATTACCCTCATTATAAAGTAATTGTGAGGATTAAACAAAAATATAAATAAAAATATTTAGCATAATATTGGTACATGAAATAATTACATCTTAGGTTGGGGTGCTGTAGCAAAGTACCACAGGCTGGATACCTTATAAATGACAGATATTTATTTCTCATAGTTATGGAGGTTGGAAGTTTGAGATCAGGATGCCAGCATGGTTTGGTCCTGGTAAGGACCCTCTTCAGGTTGCAGACCACTGACTTCTCCTTGTATCCTCACATGGCATTTACAGAACACTACTAAAAAACATCAGACTTTGTATTTTTTCCAAGTTCACATGGAATATTCTCAATAATATACCATATGCTAATGCTAACTATGTGCTACACCATGTGTGGTGGCAGAATGACAGTGTGCATTGGTTGATAGTGTTGTTCAGCTCTTTTATATCCTTACTGTTCTTACATTTAATTGTTTTTTCTTTTTCAATTACTAAGAGAGGGATATTGAAGTATTAAACTCTAATGTTGAATCATCTATTTTTCTCTTCAATTCTGTAAGTTTCTGCTTTATGTATTTTGGAACTCAGTTGTCAAGTGCATATGCCTTTATAATTTTTATATCTCCTGATGTATTGACCATTTTATTACAAAATGATTCTTTTTGTTTCTAGGACTGTTGCTTAAATGCTGCTTAAAGTTTAGTAGAGTATTAATATGATGTCTCCAGTTCTTTTATAATTACAGTTTTCGTGGTTTGCCTTTTCTATCCATTTACTTTCTACCTATTTGTGTATACTCTTGTAGACAACATATAGTTGAATTTTACTGTTTTTTTAAATGTTTTTTTTTTGGATTTGATTTTATTTCGAGTTTCAACTTTTATATTAGATACAAGGGATACATGTGCAAGTTTGTTACATGGGTATATTGTACTTGGTAGTGAGCATAATACTCAATAGGTAGTTTTTCATGCTATGAGCCCCTCCCTTTCTCCCTCTTCTTGTAGTTCGTATTGTCTGTTTTTCCCTTGTTTATGTCCATGTGTGTGCTCAATGTTTAGTTTTCACTTATAAGTAAGAACATGTGGTATTTGGTTGTCTGTTCCTAGATTAATTTGGTTAAGATTGTGGCCTCCCGCTCCGTTCTTATCCTGTTTGACAATCTCTGCTTTTTGATTATTTTATCCAGTCATATTTAATATGGTTGTTGCTAATTTTTAGATTTCTGTCTTCAATATTATTTTTTATATGTCCAATGTCATTTTTCCCATTTATTTAATGTCTTCTTTTTTGTTTGTTTAGCAAATATTTTTCTGTGTATAGTTTTCATTTCTTTGCTAATGTTTAACTATATTTTTGAGTTATTTAGTAGTTGTTTTAGTAATTATACTATACACTTTTTTAGCATCTTCTTCAGGTTAATAGTAATTTATTACAACTTTGCTCCCATATAGTCTTCATTTTTTCCCTTGTTCTTTGTTCTAATATTCTTATATTTATTATACTTATCTATGTTGTAAGCCTACTCTAGCAGTGTTATAATGAGTTTATATAAACTTATATTTTTCAAATAAACTAGAAGAGAAAAACATATATTTATGTAATTTTTAATATTCACAAATTTTTCATTTTTAAAGCTCTAATTTCTTCCTGTGGATTCAAGTTACTGTTTGGTGTCATTTTCTTTTGGCCTGAAAGACTTTCTTTAGTATTTCTTGTAAGGCAGGTCTACTTGAAATGAATTATCTTGGTTTTTATTTATGTATAACTGTCTTTGTTTCACCTTCATTTTTGAAGACTGTTTTGCTTTGTTGACAGTGTTTCATTTTCTCCATCATTTTTACTATGTCATTCCTCTGCCTTTTAACCTCTATTGTTTCTGACAAGAAGTCAGCCATTAATCATACTGTTGTTCCCTGGTATGTCATAAGTCATTTTTCTCTTGCTGCCTTCAAGATTTTCTCTTTCACGTTCAGCAGCTTGACTGTGATATGTCTAGGTGTGTATGTCTTTGTGTTTATCCTGTTAGAGGTCCTTGAAGTTTTTCATCTGTAGAATAAATTTTTAAGATCAAATCTGGGAATTTTCCAGCTGTTATTGCTTTGAATAATTTTTCTTATTTTTTTCCTCTGTTCATTCTATGGCTTCTATTACACATATATTGGTACACTTAAATTTATCCCACAGTTCTCTGAACCTCTGTTCAATTTTCTTCTTTTTCTTCTTATCTGGCCTTATCTTCTTAAAGAACACAGACAAAGCCCGATGAATTTCTGGATAGAAGATAAATATAGGAAGCAGAAACACCTACACCCTCTAAACCTAAGGCTTATCTGTAAGTGGAATGAAAGGAATAGTGTGGCTCTAAATCTTTGATTCAATATTTGCCTACTCCACTCTGCAAAACCAAAGCCCAACAATCAACATGACCCATACTCTGAGATGGTAATTAGTGACCATTTATTCTTTTTCAAGTAAGTAGTTTGTGTACATTTGCTGGTTTCAGGAGGAAACAGGCAACAGCAATCACTTCCTAAACCAAGTGGCTGATCAAAATGTTTCTTCCAAAATCAGAGAATACTTGCTTTGGGGAGAACTCTAGTAATTACATGCAGCATTTTCCTTGGACGTGTCATCTTCTCTTGTGCCTCACTTTCTTGTAATCTATAAAGGGAGATAATAGTAGGTATTTTATGGAGTGTAAGGACTAAATAAGTTAATATATGTAAACATGTTGAAAAAGTGTTTGGCACATGGTGAGAACTCTCCATGTATCAGTCTTGATGATGATTATATTTAAAATTTCTATGATGTTTTATTAATAGAACTCCAGAGATGTGCTAGTATACCAAGTGAAATAGCACTCCAGGTCATTTCTCAGTGTGACTGTGGGCCAACCTCAGTTCTCAGAACTTGTATTGCCTATGTTGGGAAGATATTTCCAATGATAAGTCATTTGAGGAATCACCATGACAATATTAGTTGGATATGGAATTCACAATTGCCCTTGAATGGTGTTTATACATAGCGATAGAATGAGTCAGTGGTTAGGGTAACATTGCATTTTGGTTATTTTTGAGAAAACAGTCAACTCAATCATATAAAAGTTTATTTGTCATAAACGTTGCCAATGTGATGTTATCATCTGTCAAATCCTGATTTCTATATGCACCTGTGTGGTGCAACGCCAATGCTAAAAGAATTGAGTTTTTAATCAGCTGTTTTCAATCAGTTTTTAATCAGAAGCTGCGACTTCTGCCTGATTTTCTCTTTTCTACTCAAACATGCCTAAGAAGGATCCTGGAAGTGGTATTTCCTATGATTTCAAGTGACCCAAAATTTTACTGTGAAGTTCATGGCCTGTGAATAGGGCCTCTATCTTGGTTTAGAAGTTGCTGCCTCATGTTTCTTTTGTTGTGCTTAGTATTGCTCAAATGGGGATGTTGTATTGACATCACATAATGCCTTCTAAAGACTAATTTTGCTCATTATTTTAAAAAGTATTTACTGAGTGCTATAATAAATATAAGGTATAAAGTGGTGAACAAGAGACCATCCCTGACCTCAAAGAGCTTTCTGGTGGTTCTGGTTACTTGCTTTGAAGAGGGCTACATCTTGGACATGCCTTGTGTTGCCTGCATTTCCACTTCCTTACATGTATCATTGACCTCTGAACAAATCCCTGTACTACTCAGGTATTTTGCTTTTAATTTCTATCATGCTTACTGTTTACAACCCATATTTATTGAGCTCTACTCTTTGCAAGGCACTGTGTCAAGTGTCTTGGAGGGATCATCTCATTCAGTCCTCACAACAACAGGTACTACAATTATCTCTATTGAATAGACAATGAAAGTGGAATTTAAAGAGGCTAAGTTCATTGTCCCAGTTTACCCAGGTCTCCCCCCAGTGGAGCTGGAATTCAAACCTATGATAGTTTAACTCTAGAACAAGCTTGTCCAATCCACAGCCCTTGGGTTGCAGGATGACTTTGAATATGGCCCCCCAAAATTTGTAAACTTTCTCAAAATGTTATGAGATTTTTTTTTGCGTTTCTTAAAGCTCATCAGCTATGGTTAATGTTAGTGTATTTTGTGTGTGGCCCAAGGAAGCCAAAAAATTGGACATCCCTGACTGGAAATTAACACTTACTCACTATGACAATTTGTCTCATACTCGTGTTATTCTTCTTGTCTATTTTAGTAATCCTCTGGGAAAATTGTGTAGATACTTAATGGGGTACAGAAAAATGTGGTCATTCATGTTTGTAAACTTTAGAGAATTTTTTCAAAATATACTCCTTAGATTTTCCTTTCCAGAGATTCGGATCTGCCATTAGGTATTTGGAGGGACTTATAATTTGATTTGAAGAAACTCCCCAGGGAATTTCTCTTCATCCCCTCTGGGGATGAAGTTGCATTTGCTACAGATTTCCAGCTGGGACTCCTTGGTTTCTGATTTTCATCTTTTTTGTTTGGGACATCTGGCTCTGTTTCTCAACCGCACATTAGAGGGGAATGCTCTGGCTTCTGATGTGATCTTTGTCTCTCTTCAGCTGCCCTCCCAAAGGCTGTAGGCCTTGAGACTGGGCTCTCTCATGGTCTCCTCTGCCTGCAGTATAAAAAGAGTCTCTTTCTTCAGTTTCAATATTTTTTTCCCTTGAGACTTTAAGTTTTAATAGGAGGTCAATAATTTCAGTATGATAGATTTCAGACAGATTGGTTGCATAAAAAGAGATCCTACTGAGAGGGGATATCTAAATAGGTTACATGCCACTGAACCCCAAAGGAAAAAAAAAAAGGTCCTAGAAAATGTATGACTGGAAGTCAATTCCTTGGATTAGAGAGTTTCAGGGAGACAATTGGTGTTTTCATGTGACCTCTAAGCCATGTGAATATTTGATGGGAAAGTAGGAAAAAAGAGTTATCTGCTGACTTTGGAAATTATATATTTCTCTGGCACTATTTAATCAAACTTAGTAAACATCTATTCAGTTCTTACTCCATAGGGTACTTTGAAAGGTATCATGAATGATACCAAAGTGAGTGAGACATACAAACACTGCTCTTAAGAAGCCTGGCAGGAAGAATACATGCAACTAATTAAAAAAAAAAAAGGAGAATAGGAACTATAGCAGAGGTTTAAAGCGGTGTCTCTGGAATCCTTGGAAGCTATTAACTTTTTAAATTGTAAGTATCTTTGGATTCAAAGGACAAGAACCACATTATGGCTCAGCCTCATGGAAGAAGTAACTGTTAAACCACTAGGGACTAAAAGTAGAGAAGGAAAGGGGAGAGCAGCAAAAGGAGGTGGTGGAGAGGAAGGAAAGGTTCAGGTTTATGCAGGATGTTATTCTGCATTTGGGATATTATCTATCGTTGACCTCAAGTTTTACAATGTTGTATCCTTTATGGAGTTGATCAGTGTGATAGGAGTTAGCTTATTTTGGTTTCTATTGACCCAGACTGAAGGACACAGGCAGTTTCTTTTTTCTTCTGGTCATTCAGGGCTTAACTCTGAATGTGTTTTCCCAAAGGTGAAACACAACCTCTTTTGAGCAATGTCTTTTCAGCAAGTCTATGAGGCTCATGTTAATCTGAAGGCAAAATGGCAATCAAGAGAATTAGGTAAGACTATTGTTTCCGTCAGTCAGCCCTTACATATTATGTACCCATGATACCCAAAACTGAAAAGATCGAGCCTGCCATTAAAAATGATTGTTCTTTGACTAAAAAAAAAAAAAGGTTGTTCTTACTATTAGGTATCATGATTAACTTGTTGTTATCTGAAAGCTAAGTTTGAATAGCCAGATCTAAGGTTCAGCATCGGAAGGCTGTTTATTATGCCTATTAATTTTGTTTTGAATTTATTCTCCCCACTATAAATACCACGATCATGTCATTATTATCCTTTAGCCCATCCCCTCCTCCTCCTTCAGTTGATCTCTTAACTTATATTTCACTACCTTAGCCTGACGAAATTAGGCTTAATTGGTTGATCTTTTGTAAGAAATAAAATCTTCTTCCTATAATGTTCTTTCTAATCTTTCTAAGGCTAAGTTACTCTAATTTTGCCATATATGTATTTCTCCTTCTCAAATATGCTCATTAGCTACATTTTTTTTTTTCAAGGAAACCATTCATTATGCTTCTTGAGTAAAGAATGAAATTTGGGTTTCCCCTCAAATGCCAGGAATTCAGTATTCTATTTTTTTTTTTCAGACAGAGTTTTACTCTTGTCACCCAAGCTGGAGTGCAGGGGTATGATCTTGGCTCACTGCAACCTCTGCCTTCCAAGTTCAAGTTATTCTCCTGCCTCAGCCTCCCGATTAGCTGGGATTACAGGCTGTTGCAACCAAGCCTGGCTAATTTTGTATTTTTAATAGAGATGGGGTTTCACCATGTTGGCCAGGCTGATCTTGAACTCCTGACCTCAGGTGATCTGCCCACCTCAGCCTCCCAAAGTGTTAGAATTACAGGCATGAGCCACTGCACCCAGCCCAGGATTCCATTTTCCTCAGTGACTTTGAAATGATTGCAAGTACATAAACTATAATTTTTACCACTTTAAAAAATTTAACCTGATAAAAAAGGCACAAAGTCATTTATCACAAACAGTGTAATGAATTACGTCTATCTGCCTATCAGTCCATTTAGTAGACTTTAGTAAAATTCCCTTAGCTAATTTCCTGGGATATAAAGCTGAACACCAATGTCAGGTTTGAGCCCAAGCTAAGGTTGGAGGCGAGTAGGTGAGTGGGTGGTGGGTAGTTGAAAGAACACTGTGGGGGCTGTAGGCAGTGAAACATGGCTTTATTATGAGCCTCTCTCTGTTAGTTCTTGTCTCAGCTGCCTGCTCTGGCCACAGACCCTCTCAGCAATTGGTTTTGTGGCTCCTGCCACCCCGCACCTACTGCTACACTTCCTAGCACACTTGCTGCTTTCTGGTTCCCCCTGTCCACCTGTTAGGTGGCCGGCTGCTCTTTACAGAGTCAGCAATGAAGTTATATTACTCACAGACAATAGTGGCTCAGAGCCAGGTATGAGCTTACAGAAACAGGTTACATAATGCATGGAATTGTGTGCTTGCACTCCAAACTTGATGTGTCATGCTGCACCTGACATTTACTTTGACATTTATTCTTGACTAAAGCACATCCATTTTTTTTTACACTCCACCTCCTAGGCTGAGGTAGACATAGACCTTGGACATACAAGTTTGACATATAGGCCTGATACTTAGGT
The DNA here is from genome assembly GCA_963573385.1 of Cacajao melanocephalus. Lineage (NCBI taxonomy): Eukaryota > Metazoa > Chordata > Mammalia > Primates > Pitheciidae > Cacajao > Cacajao melanocephalus. The sequence goes on from CAUYLG010057243.1 coordinate 35,611, forward strand.
TTTGGGCACACAGGACTGACACATAGGCTTGACACATAGGCTCTGGGCACACAGGCCCGATACACAGCTTGACACGTAAGACTGACACATAGGCTCTGGGCACACAGGCCTGTTACACAGGTTTGACACTGTTTTGCCTGTGGTGGGGGTCCCATGTGCTCTCTTACTAACTAAACCCATCCTCATGGATGCTATAGGTCAACCAGGGGGCAGGCAACAACAGGTTACCATTTGTCCCCATGCCTGGTTGGAGGAGGTCATCCTTCCTCTCATAGGTCTTACCACCACATGGGCCAGTGACCAACTAGCCAATTTTGTAACTTCTAGGTAAATACAAGTTTAAGCCTCAATAAACTGCCCAGCTATCAGTACAGATTACTATAGGTGTCACCTCCTTGCTGATCACCATTCACACTGCTCTGGGTTCAGCCCATTGACTACTTTATCTACACCCAGTATCAAACCATATGGTGTTAGTACTAGGCTGGACCATGACAGCAGTCCAGGCATCAGTAGTGCCCCAGCTAGACCCATCCATATACTGTGCCTCATCAGGAATGGGGGGTTGCCCCTGTTTAAACAGTGATGGCTCAGGGTCTAGGGGTGCTTCAGGCCCCATGGCCTTATCTTGCATTAGAACTACAGATCCCAAGACCTACTGTAATTCTGCCACTAAGGGGCTTGCACTCAGCATACTTTGCTGTTCTAAGTAGGCACTCCACTTTGCTAAAGTGGATGTTTGTGCTTTCCTAATCTAGGGGGTCATTACCCATGAACATACCCATCCTGCTATTGGGTAAGTTGTCCACATGATGACTGTAGCCAGTCCCATTATGCTGTCTTGAGCCTGAAAGGTGGCATATGCAACTGCTAACTGCTTCTCTGTCAATGAATACCAGAGCTTAGCTCCCTTTCAAAGTTGGGACCAAAAGCCTACTGGCATTCTACAGTGCTTTGTGTCCTTCCATAGACCGTTTGTGGTCACATGCATGTCATGTTCAAATGGGTGCCCCAGGTTAATGACTTGTAGGGCCTGTGCTTGCTGAATAGCCCACTTGGCTGCCAGAAGGGCTGTCTCAGCCTCATCATCCCAATCCCAGGTAGCCTGGTTTTTGTCAACCAGTACAACAGTTTTATCATCTGAGCCAAATGGGGCACAAATGCCCGCCAGTATCCTGGGAGGCCCACAGAGGTCTACAGCTGCCTCAGTATGGTGGGCTGGGGATATGACTCTCAAGAATTTGGTAGCCAATTCAGGACCTTGGACCCTAGGTTCATTGATGGCCCAACCACATGCTGTCAAATATTGCAAGAAGGGTGCTGTTGCTTCTAAATCTGCAAGACAATCAGGTTAACATAATATCATCAACATAATGGAATAGGCAGACCCTCTTTGGACATTTCTAGGTGGCTAAATCCTTGGCAACCAGGCCATTACATATGGTGGGGCTATGCACATAGCTCTGCGGCAACACTGAAAGTTCACTGTTGCCCTTCCCATGAGGGCAAACTGTCCTGTCTCTCTGGGAGAGAATGCATTTGCTAAGTCCACCACATAGTGGTACTGTCCCAATATTGTTGTCAAGTGGTTCATCAAATTCATGATAGACAGGACTGCTGCCAAGCGGTGTAAAACATCCACCCCCAGAATGTATTCAGGTATGGGAGAGACATACACAGTGCATAAGTGGGTAGCCAAGTGGCCAATGCCAGGGTACAAAGATTGGCATAGTCGGCAGGATCCTGAAGTGATTGAGCCTCTGGCCCTCACTGATTCTTGGTTGGCCATGTGACCACAACATGGGTTGTGGTAAGAGGTGGCAGCTGTGCTGCTCAGATGGGCTCCAGTGGAAATATGGGCAGCAGTGGATGGGTCCCTCATGAGCATGGAGAAGGCACTGAATTATCTGGAAGTGCACAGTACCAAGAAGGAGTGTGCCTTTGCCGGCAGAGTCAGATAGAGAGACAGGCACACAATAAAGCCATGTTTCACCTGCCTACGGCCCCCGATGGTTCTCCAGGCCATCTGAACCAAGAAGCAGTGAGCACATTGGGAAGTACAGCTGCAGGCATGGGGGCAGCAGGAACCAGGGAGCTGACTGCTGAGAGGGGCTGCACCTGGAGCAGGCAGCCGAGACAAAGGCTGACAGAGAGAGAGGTGCATAATAAAGCCATATTTCACTTGCCTATGCCCCCACGAGTGTTCTTTCAACTACCTGCCACTTGTCCACTGACTCCCCAGGGACCTCTGCTTGGGCTGGAACCTGACAACGAATTATAGCTGTCTACTTTATGTATTGTTCATGATACATAGAATATCATATTCACAAGGAAATACACCAGTAAAACTGCTTTCCTTAGAACACTTGTAATGAGCCAGTTAGAGAACAATGAGTTTAGGCTGGTTGATATTGATTCTAACTACAAAAGTAACTCATAGACAAGAGAAATCAGTGTGGCCTTTGGTCATCAGGGAAGGATCAGCAGAGAAGCTGGGACTATAAGGGAAACTTGAAGGATGATTAGTGATTAGATAAATGAAGGCAAACAGGAATGTCCTACTTAGGAGAAGGACAAAAAAGTCTCTTCTCAATGCTTAGGCTGTTTTCCATTCCTATGTACTAGGTTGGTGCAAAAGTTATCCCAGTTTTGGCCATTACTTTCAATGACAAAAACTGCAATTACTTTTGCACCAGCCTAATATCTTCAATATTATCATGACTGGGCCCACAGACCAATTTGAAGGTTTTTTTTCTTTTCTGGTTGAATCCTTGTTTGTGGCAACATTGGCTAATTATTCATTTTATCTTTTTACTTCTATTAGTCAGATGGACAAAAGATATAAAAACTGGCCAAGCTCAATGGCTCATGCCCGTAATCCCAGTGCTTTATGAGGCCAAGGTGGATCACTGTAGGCCAGGAATTCAAGACCAGCCTGGCCAACATGGTGAAACCCCATCTCTACTAAAAACACAAAATTCTGCCAGGCATGGTGATATGCAACTGTAGTTCCAGCTACTTGGAAGGCTAAGGCAGGAGAATCGCTTGAACTAGAAGGTGTAAGCTGCAGTGAGCCGTGATTGTACCACTGCACTCCAATCTGGGTGACAGAGCAAGACTCTATCTCAAAAAAAAAAAAAAAAAAAAAAAAAGAGCCAATCAAAACTCTATGTTATTTAAATTTTACCTAAACACCCTTCCCCCAAATTTTAAAGTAATTCTGCTTTTTCTTTTGTTTGGTGAGACATTACACAGTTTTCTTGAAGCGCTCGCCTTTGTCACAGTAAGAAAACCTAATTTTGAGAAACAATTTTGTTTTTATGGTCTTTATCAGATGGACTTTTTCAAACCTTAATATTTTGGATCAAGATTTTAGGGGAAAAGTAGTCTGTTTTTCTTTACTAGCTCAATAGTGTTTGTTTAAAAGATTCTTAATCTTTCCTCAATAATCTTTATTTCAACTTATTATTAGTTTTGCTCAACAATTTTTGTTTCAATTAATCTTTATTTCAGAAATACATACATGTTTTTTATTCATTGCAACACTATTTACAATACCAAAGACATGAAATCAGCCTAGATGCCCATCAACAGTAGACTGGATAAAGAAAATGTGGTACATATACACCATAGAATACTATGCAGCCTCTTTTTAGGCTGATTAAAATCGTGTCCTTTGCAGCAAAATGGATGCAACTGATGACCATTATCCTAAGCAAATTAACACAGGAACAGAAAATAATAATGCATGTTTTCACTTATAAATGGGAGCTAAACATTGAATACACGTATCCACAAGGATGGGTACAGTAGACACTGGGGACTACGAGAGTGGGGAAGGAGGAAGGTGGGTGACAGTAGGAGGGGCAAGTGTTGAAAAACTATGAAGTATTATGCTCATTACCTGGGTGAAGAGATAATTTGCACATCAAACCTCAGCAACATGCAATTTACCCATGTAACAAACCTGCACATGTACCCCTGAAACTAAAATAAGAGTTAAACACAAAAACTGCTGAACCCCAAAATACATGCACTGTCTCTACAAAGAAGGTTATTTAATATGAATTAGAGAAACTTCGGGTAGATTGCTTCTTACAGAAGCATGCTTGTAGGAGTATAATAGTTTGGTCATTTCATTGGCTAAGGATACGAAAAATCAGAAAATTTCCCACTGGCACAGACAGCTTTTTTCTTTTACTTACTTGCATATCCCAAATACCTAAAAACGCCTGGCATGTATTATGTTCTCAATATATATTTATTGATTATTTCACATACACACACACACACACACACACACACACGCAGGTTTGTTGTGAAAGGCTAGAGGGAATAAAGTAAACACATAAACCCAGTCTTAAAGAAACAAAATAGAGGAAATTATTTGTATCACTGAATTTTTCCCCATTTTTTTTGTAACCTGGCATGTGAGACTTTCCCTTAGTCATACTCTGTTCATTTATTGTGCCTTCTGGACTATCATAATCTTTCATTACTTTTAGTTATTTACAAGATAAATAAAATCCTTGGCTTGTTATTACAGATCCACACAATTTGACTCAAACTAGCTTTTCCTGTTCATGTCTGTTACTTCTTCATTAGAACAATAAACTGGTTTATTTTTAATCCCAACTTGTGATGAGAACATTTGCTTCCCAGGTACTCCGGTGCTTCCATGACATTTATCTCTCCCTACATACAGGGCCCCATGGCTAGTTTTGGCCAATGGGTTATGAACAAAGTGACATGTGTCTTTTCCAGGTTAAGGAAGTTGGGAGCTGTTGTGCCTCCTCCTTTTCTTTCTTTCTCCATATGATGTACTTGGAGGCTACATGTTGTAAATGGCATAACTACAAGATAGAGGAGGAAAGCTTGTATCAGTATCTATATAAGGAATATGAGTAATAAAACTCTATTGTGCTAATTCATTGGAATCAGCTTTTGTGTGTGTGTTTGTATGTATGTTATAGCAATTAGCATTATTTATGCTACATGATGCATTTATATTCAAGGATTTTCTCCAGTCTGGGGTACACATTTTTCTACCATATTTCTTAAGACTCAAAAATATTAATAACTCTACCAATACTACCTATGTAATGGCTCCAAATCAAAGGGGAAGACTGAACTGTTTTTCCTCTGATGACCCATTCCACATCTAGTCTGCAACACATTTCTAAATGAGCTCCGAATGATTTAGGGAGTATGGCCTGGATTATTTTTTACTCTTTCAGTATAATTTGTCCCCTAGTTTCATTATGAGTTACCACATCTTGTGTTACATTATGATCCCTACAAGATCTAGGACAAAATGCTTGCAAGCGACTCTTAGTGATTCATTCCAGGATAGATTTTTATCTTCTGAACATTTCAACAAATAATTTTCTATTGGAAATGTCCAACATGTCAAGGCATGTGGATATTTTTCTCATAATTTTTGAATAAAACTCCTTTCTAAAGGAAAGTAAATTGAAGTAAATCAAGTAAATTGAAATTGATGAAAGTAATTATGCTAAATGGTTATTAATAACTTGAACCATTACTTCTCTGAAGTCGCCATTTAAATGATAATCTAGTGGTAGTCACCAGGAAAACTGCCTTCTCTGTGGAACTCAAACTAACTCTCCTTGACCATGAAAATCTGAGAATGTTATGGGGTCATCCCATATTTTACATTATATGTGTATAAACCTCGACCTGGCAATCAGCATATCCAGGTGTGCACCTAACCACTTTCATCTCACATGTGTTTCTGTAATTATTCTATGTGCACTGCAAAGGGCATTGTACAGGACAAGATTACCCTGTCCTAGGGCAATCTTTTAAACTCCTAGAATTATTATAATGTCAGATGAATTCTTTTAAAATTACTAACATGAAATGAGCTCTTTGCCCTAGATTCAATTTTTAGATACTAAGTTTCTTTGAACATATTTCTATATGTGAGATTAGGCTGGTTTGCTATCAGTCTCACTTGGCTCTTTTATGCTAATTGACTTGATATGGTTGTTTTTTAAATTTTCTCTTCTGACTAGATCAGAAGTTTCATAACTGACACACCAGGAAACCTCCCATCTAGTCTTCCATGAAAAAGGGAAGGTGGTGCGGCTCTCTAGAACTTTGACCACTCGCTGTATACAAAGCGCTAAAGATGAGGCCATGTCTTACCTGATTACACCTATTATATCTTTTTTAATTCCCCTATCATAAGCAGACAGAACACCAGTGGAATTCTGTGATAGCACTTTAAAGGTCAATGTGTCTGTGGCTGACCAATAATAAACTTCTCCCTGAGTGTATTTGTAAACATGAATCTCTTTTCCAAATTGAATTGCAGAGACCGTTAACTTGGAGGTTTATTTCATTTTATACCCTTGCTCTGAAAAGTCAGGTGTAAGTCGAACTTTATTTCAAATGCACTAGGGAAGCTGGCAATGTAAAGAGACCCTAGGTTAATGCTTTTATGGTTTGAATAATCACCATTGCATCGATTGGGAATTTTAGAAATTGGCTTCTGAAGGCAAGGACTGCCTGCAATGAGTTACCAAGAGTTCCATGACAATTGCATTTCTTTGTTGTACCTATTCTAATATGCATGACCTGACAAAAAATACATATCCTCCCTCTCTCCTTAGACTTTTCTTATTCTTTTTGTAGCTCCTCCAGTTATTACTATGATTTTTATCACAAAGATTTTCAGAATGTTTTGATAGCAATATTCACCATTGGGAGAAATTCTGCTACTGTGAAATCAACTATAAGATACTTTTAACTATAACATTAGGCTTACCTGGACCTAGATAACAGCCTTACTGTGACACTTCAAATTATTGCTCTTTAAGTAATTTTTCATTAAAAAGGAAGCAAAATAAGTAGAGGACTGTTTTTAAAATGGGGTTACTACCCCTACATTGCATCTGTAAATTATAATATTATATTGAATTTGTCATTAATTTCAGCTTACACTGGGTGATTCCAGGAAACATTATCATTTCAGAGGGAAACTATATTCTGAACTCTCTGTTGTCCCATTTTAATATATTAGTAAAATTATAATAACATACTGGTAAATTGAGAATAGGAAAGGTCAGGTAAACAGCTATATTTTTCAGAACAATGCCTAATTCATAGTAAGCTCTTTTTTTTATTATTATACTTTAAGTTCTGTGGTATATGTGCAGATCCTGCAGGATTGTTACATAGGTATACACATGCCATGGTGGTTTGTGCCTTCATCCCCCTGTCCCCTACATTAGGTATTTCTCTTAATGTTATCCCTCCCTAATCTCCCAGCCCCCTGCTATCCCTCCCCTAACCACACCCGACAACAGATCCCAGTGTGTGAAGTTCCTCTTCCTGTGTCCATGTGTTCTCATTGTTCAACAACCACTTATGAGTAAGAACATGTGGTGTTTGGTTTTCTGTTCTTGTGTCAGTTTGCTGAGAATGATGGTTTCCAGCTTCATCCATGTCCCTGCAAAGGACACGAACTCATTCTTTTTATGGCTGCATAGTATTTCATGGTGTATATGTGCCAGATGTTTTTTATCCAGTCTATCACTGATGGGCATTTTGGTTGGTTCCAAGTCTTTGCTATTGTAAACAGTGCCACAATGAATATACGTGTGCATGTGTCTTTATAATAGAACAATTTATAATCATTTGGGTATATACCCAGGAATGGGATTGCTAGGTCAAATGGTATTTCTGTTTCTAGATCCTTGACAAATCACCACACTGTCTCCCACAATGGTTGAACTAATTTACACTCCTACCAAGAGTGTAAAAGCATTCCTATTTCTCCACATCCTTTCCAGCATCTGTTGTCTCCTGATTTTTTAATGATTGTCATTCTAACTGGCATGAGATGGTATCTCAATGTGGTTTTGACTTGCATTTTTCTAATGATCAGTGATGATGAGTATTTTTTCATATGTTTGTTGGCTGCATAAATGTCTTCTTTTGAAAGTGTCTGTTCATGTCCTTCACCCACTTTTTGATGGGGTTGTTTTATCCTTGTAAATTTGTTTTAGTTATTTGTAGGTTCTGGATATTAGCCCATTGTCAGATGGATAGCTTGCAAAAACTTTTTCCCATTCTGTTGGTTGCCAGTTTACTCTGATGATAGTTTATTTTGCTATGCAGAAGCTCTTAAGTTTAATTAGATCCCATTTGTCTATTTTAGCTTTTGTTGCCATTTCTTTTGGTATTTTAGTCATGAAGTCCTTGCCTATGCCAATGTTCTGAATGGTATTGCCTAGGTTTACTTCTAGGGTTTTTATGGTGTTAAGTCTTATGTTTAAATCTTTATTCCATCTGGAGTTAATTTTTGTATAAGGTGTAAGGAAGGGGTCCAGTTTCAGCTTTCTGCACATGGCTAGCCAGTTTTCCCAACATCATTTATTAAACAGGGAATTCTTTCCCCATTGCTTGTTTTTGTCAGGTTTGTCAAAGATCACATGGTTGTATATGTTACTTCCAAGGCCTCTGTTCTGTTCCGTTGGTCTATATCTCTGTTTTGGTACCAGTACCATGCTGTTTTGATTACTGTAGCCTTGTAGTATAGTTTGAAGTCAGGTAGCATGATGCCTCCAGCTTTGTTCTTTTTGCTTAGGATTGTCTTTGCTATGTGGGCTCTCTTTTGGTTAGATAGGAAGTTTAAGGTGCTGTTTTCCATTTCTGTAAAGAATGTCACTGGTAGCTTGATGGGATAGCATTAAATCTATAAATTACTTTGGGCAGTATGGCCATTTTCATGATATTGATTCTTCCTAACCATGAGCATGGAATGTTTTTCCATCTGTTTATGTCCTCTCTTATTTCCTTGAGCAGTGGTTTATAGTTCTCCTTGAAGAAGTCTTCACGTCCTTTGTTAGTTGTATTCCTAAGTATTTTATTCTCTTTTTAGCAATTGTAAATGAGAGTTCTCTCTGTCATTGGTGCATAGGAATGCTTGTGATTTTTGCACATTGATTTTGTATGCTGAGACTTTGCTGAAGTTGCTTATTAGCTTGAGGAGATTTTGGGTTGAGATGATGGGGTCTTCTAAATGTACAATCATGTGATCTGCAAATAGAGACAATTTGACTTCCTCTTTTCCTAATTATACACGCTTTATTTCTTTTTCTTGCCTGATTGCTCTGGCTAGAAATTCCAGTACTATGTTGCATAGGAATGGTGAGAGAGGGCACTCTCATCTAGTGCCAGATTTCAAAAGGAATGCTTCCAGATTTTGCCCATTCAGTATGATATTGGCTGTGGGTTTGTCATAAATAGCTTTTATTATTTTGAGATACATTCCATCAATACCTATTTTACTGAGTGTTTTTGGCATAAATAGTTTATGAATTTTGTCGAAGGCCTTCTCTGCCTCTATAGAGATAATCATGTGGTTTTTGTGTTTGGTTCTGTTTATGTGATGGGGATTACATTTATAGATTTGCATGTGTTGAACCAACCTTGCATTCCTGGGATGAAGCCTACTTGATTGTGATGGATAAGCTTTTTGATGTGCTGGTGCATTCAGTTTGCCAGGATTTTATTGAAGATTTTTGCGTCAATGTTCATCATGGATATTGGCCTGAAATTTTCTTTTTTAGTTGTGTGTCTGCCAGGTTTTGGTATCAGGATGACGTTGGTGTCATAAAATGAGTTAGAGTGGATTCCCTCTTTTTGCATTGTTTAGAATAGTTTCAGAAGGAATGGTATCAGCTCCTCTTTGCACGCCTGGTAGAATTTGGCTGTCACTCCATCTGGACCTGGACTTCTTTTGGTTGGTAGGCTATTAATTGCTGCCTGTACGTCAAACCTTGTTATTGGTCTATTCAGAGATTCAACTTCTTCCTGGTTTAGTCTTGGGAGAGTGTAAGTGTCCAGGAATTTATCCATTTCTTCTAGATTTGCTGGTTCATGTACATAGAGTTGTTTGTAGTAATCTCTGATGGTAGTTTGTATTTCTGTGGGATCAGTGGTGATATCCTCTTTAATATTTTTTATTGCATTTATTCGATTCTTCTCTCTTTTCTTCATTATTAGTCTGGCTGGTTGTCTATTTTGTTGATCTTTTCAAAAACTAGCTCCTGGATTCATTGATTTTTTGAAGGGTTTTTTGTGTCTCTATCTCCTTCAATTCTGCTCTGATCTTGTTTTTTATTGTCTTCCGCTAGCTTTTGAATTTTTTTCATCTTGCTCCTCTAGTTCTTTTAATTGTGACGATAGGGTGTCGATTTTAGATCCTTCCTTGTTTCACATGTGGGCATTTAGTGCTATAAATTTCTCTCTAAACACTGCTTTAAATGTGTCCCAGAGATTCTGGTACGTTGTGTCTTTTTTCTTATTGGTTTTGAAAAACATCTTTATTCTTCCTTCATTTCATTATTTATCCAGTAGTCATTCAGGAGCAGGTTGTTCAGTTTACATGTAGTTGTGCTGTTTTCAGTGAGTTTCTTAATCCCAAGTTCTGATTTGATTGCATTGTAGTCTGAGAAACTGTTTGTTATGATTTCCATTCTTTTGCATTTGCTGAGGAGTGATTTGCTTCCAATTATGTGGTCAATTTTAGAGTAAGTGAGATTTGCTGAGAAGAATGTATATTCTGTGGATTTGGGGTGGAGAGTTCTGTAGATGTCTATTAAGTTTGCTTGGTCCAGATCTGAGTTCAAGTCCTGGATATCCCTGTTAATTTTCTGTCTCATCAATCTGTCTAATATTGAGATACAGTGTTAAAGTCTCTCACTATTATTGTGTGGGAGTCAAAGTCTTTTTGTAGGTTGTTAATTACTTGCTTTATGTATATGGTGCCCCTGTATTGGGTGCATATATATTTAGGATAGTTAGCTCTTCTTGTTACATTCATCCCTTTACTATTTTGTAATGCCCTTCTTTGTCTCTTTTGATCTTTGTTGGTTTAAAGTCTGCTTTATCAGAGACTAGGATTGCAACCCCTGCTTTTTCTTTGCTCTCCATTTGCTTGGTAAATCTTCCTCCCTCCTTTTATTTTGAGTCTATATGTGTCTTTGTATGTGAGTTGGGTCTCCTTGAATACAGCACACTGATGGGTCTTGACTTTTTATCCAATTTGCCAGTCTGTGTCTTTTGATTGAGCATTTAGCCCATTTACATTTAAGGTTAATATTGTTATGTGTGGATTTGATCCTGCCATTTTGATACTAGCTGGTTGTTTTGCCTGTTAGTTGACACAGTTTCTTCTTGGTGACAATGGTCTTTCCTATTTGGTGTGTTTTTGCAGTGGCTGGAACTGGTTGTTCCTTTCCCTGTTTAGTGCTTCCTTCAGGAGCTCTTGTAAGGCAGGCCTGGTGGTGATGAAATGTCTCAGCAACTGCTTGTCTGTAGAGGATTTTATTTCTTCTTCACTTATGAAGCCTAGTTTGGCTAGATATGAAATTCTGGGTTGAAAGTTCTTTTCTTTAAGGATGTTGAATATTGGCCCCCACTCTCTTCTGGCTTGTAGGGTTTCTGCTGAGAGATCCACTGTGATTCTGATGGGCTTCCCTTTGTGGGTAACCTGACTTTTCTCTCTGGCTGCCTTTAGCAGTTTTTCCTTCATTTCAACCCTGGTGAATCTGACTCATGATTATGTGCCTTGGGTTTGCTCTTCTTGAGGAATATCTTTGTGGTGTTCTCTGTATTTCCTGGATTTGAATGTTGGCCTGCCTTGCTTGATTGGGGAAGTTCTCCTGGATAATATCCTGAAGCATTATTTCCAGCTTGGATTCATTCTCCTCGTCACATTCAGATACACTGACCAAATGTAGATTAGGTCTTTTCACATAATCCCATATTTCTTGGAGGTTTTTTTTCCATTTCTTTTCACTCTTTTTTCTCTATTCTTGCCTTCTCCTTTTAGTTCACTGAGTTGATCTTCAATCTCTGATATTCATTCTTTTGCTTGATTGATTCAGCGATTGAAACTTGTGTATGCTTTCTGAAGTTCTCGTGCTGTTTTTTTTTTAGCTCCATCAAGTCATTTATGTTCTTCTCTAAGCTGGTTATTTTAGTTAGTATTTCGTAGTTATTTTGTTAGTATTTTTTCAAGGTTCTTAGTTTCTTTGCATCTGGTTAGAACATGTTCCTTTAGTTCAGAGAAATTTGTTATTACCCACCTTCTGAAGCCTCCTTCTGTCAATTCATCAAACTCATTCTCCATCTAGTTTTGTTCCCTTACTGGTGAGGAGTTGTGATCCCTTGGAGGAGGAGAATCGTTCTGGTTTTTGGTGATTTCATCCTTTTTGAGCTGGTTTCTTTCCATCTTCGTGGATTTATCTACCTTTGGTCTTTGAAATTGGTGACTTTCAGATGGGGTCTCTGAGTGGATGTCCTTTCTGTTGATGATGAAGCTATTTCTTTCTGTTTTTTAGTTTTCCTTCTAGCAGTCAGGCCCCTCTGCTGCAGGGCTGCTAGAGGTCCACTCCAGATCCTGCTTGCCAGGGAATCACCTGTAGGGGCTGCAGAACAGCAAGGATTTCTGCCTGTTCCTTCCTCTGGTAGCTTCTTTCCAGAAAGGTACCCACTAGATGTCAGCCAGAGCTCTCCTGTATGAGGTGTCTCTTTGGATATATGGGGTCAGGGAGCCACTTGAAGAGGCAGTGTGTCCCTTATCAGAGCTCAAGTGCTGTGCTGGGAGCTCCATTGCTCCCTTCAGAGCTGCTGGGCAGGGACGTTTAAGTCTGCTGCAGCAGAACTCACAACCTCCCCTTTTCCCAGGTGCTCTTTCCTGGGAAGGTGGGGCTTTATTTATAAGTCCCTGGTGACCTGCTGTTTTTTTCCAGAGTTGCCCTGCCCAACAAGGAGGAAGTCTAGTCACAGTCTGCCTGCAGAGGCATTGCTGAGCTGCCGTGGGCTCTGCTCAGCTGTTATGTAAACTTCCTTGTGATTTTTTTACATAGGTTAGAACTTCCTGGGTAATGGCAGACTGCCTTGGTAATGACGGCCTGCCTTGGTAATGGCGGACTGCCTCAGCAATGGTGCACACCCTTTCCCCCATGGAGCTCAACCATCTCCTATTGAGTTCAAACTGCTGTGCTGGCTGTGAAACTCTCAAGCCAGTGGGTTTCAGTTTGCTGGTGTTTGTGGGGTTGTGAGCCACCGAGCTAAATCACTTGGTTTCCTCCCTTCAGCCCTCCTTTTTTCAGGGGAATGGGCAGCTCTGTCTTATAGGCTTCCAGGTGCCAGCTAAAACAGCCACCCAGATTTGTGCTGGAAACCCGCATTGCCAGCTACAATGCCCCTTAGTTGTGCTGGAAACCTACAGAGTTTGTCAGCCCAGTGGGAATCTTCTGGCCTGTGGGCTGTAAAGATGTGGGAGAAACACAGTATCTGAACTGGAGTACTGGAGTGGCCGGAAAAGTCCTCGATGCCCTCTGTTGGGTGGAAGGGGGTTCTCTGGCCCATAGCACTTCCGAGGTGAGGCAGTGCCCCACAATGCCTCGGTTTGCCCTTCTTGGGCTGCACCCATTCTCTAACCAGTTGCATTGAGACAAACCTGGTACATTAGTTGGAAATGTGGAGATCACTCACCTTCTGCATCACTCTTGCTGGGAACTGCGCTCCGGAGCTGTTCCCATTCAGCCATCTTGGCGGAATTCCCATAGTAAGCTTTTAATTAATATGTGAGTGATTGAGAGAATGGATGAACTTGCTTGAGGTCAACATCTGTTAAGTAACGAACCAACATCTGAGCTTAGGTCTCTCTAATTAGTAAATCCTTTTCTATACACTCACTATCTTGAAGCCCAAACCTGGTAAACTAAAAATTAGCTATTTTGGATTCTTAGAGGCTTTACAAATTTTTGATTTTTAATAGCATTTTGGCCAAATTAAATGACAGTTGACAAAAAAAAAAAAAAGACATAGGAAGTGATAAAGAGAAGAGGAGATAAAGAAAATATTAATGGAAAGATGGTGTTCCGCTGAGAAGTCCTCTTAAAGAATTAAAGAAAGTTCCCTCTTTTTCTCTGACACTTCTAACACTTGTTTTGGAGAGTGACAAAGATAACAGGATGACCGACATCATTGTAATCCTACATGCTGAAAACATTTATTCATTTTACACCCATAATGAAATCCCAATTGCTACCAGGGAGTGAATGCAAAACACACTTTAATCATTTAATCCTCAAACTCTTGTTAAGTGTTAAATTCTCATATAAAAGAAACAGAAAAGTTATATGACTATTTTGCATGCACACACTGAATGAGGGATGGAACACATTATAATGCTTAAAAAATCATGAGTTGGTCCAGGAGCATGAATAATGGAGGAAACATTAAGTATAAAATAAACTACAGTGTGATTTGGTATCTATGAACAGAATTCTTTGCTATTAGCTTTAGGGTGGAACTGGTGTAAGAGGAAGATTACATAAGAAGTAAGAGAGTGAGTTTCTAATGGAAATGGAGGGAATGGTCATTCTTTGTTATTTAACATTTTTAAAGGTATTGTAGTGCACTAAAAATTATGTTTAAAGTACATGATTTTTAATTAATAATTTTTAAATTAAAAATACTCAAAAGTCTTCTTAATACATGCTTTAGAAAATAAAGTTCAAATATATGCCATTGACTTGGTAAAGATCTCATGTTATGTTTCCTTATTAAATTCTTAATTATTATTTTTACCAGAAAGCTTATGGGAACTTACGATTTTTTAAAACCAAATCCTTTCTCATAAATTTTGAAAATAGAAGGACAGGTTTCAGAAAAGCTACAGCTGCACAATATATTACATGATATAGTTGTATTATACTACCAGAATTTAAGAATAGTGTAATTTTGAAGAACCTTCCATATCAATTGACAGTATAATCAAGTTTTCATTTGAAAGGAAATAAAAGAAATCACATATTAAATTTAGGGAGAAAACCATCTCAGAAACATTGTTATAAAATTACAATTTGCACTTCATGCATTCATTTGACTGAGGAAATCTTTTCAGAGGATTGGGATTTGAATTGTCAGGAGATTTTTGAAAATGAAAATAAGTACAAACAAGCAAAATCAAAAACTACTTGTCATAGCTAAAGTGAATGCACGGATAACAGGGACAGTGTAATGGCTACAGAGAGCAAGCTCTGAGACCCAGACACCTGGATTCAAGTTCTGCTTCTGCAGCCTTCTGTTGTATGACTTTAGGCAACTTACTTGACCACTCTGTGGCTTCTTCCTTTCTTTATCTGCAAAATGGGATGATAATAGTGCCCATTTCATATGATGATTGTCAGGATCAAAGAATATGTAGGAGAGTGCCTGACATAAAATGTCTTCTATGTAAGCAATTATTATTACTTTTATCTGAGCAGTGTTGAGGGGTGGATAGCCACTCTGACACTGGGGGATCACTGGGAAACTGAAGAGTAGAATGAGCATCCACTGCACATCTGGTGTGGAAGAGGAAGATGAAGTTCACAAGAAAATGTAAGCCCTTAGTTCATGTCACACACACTATACATGTAATACAAGAAATTGATATGGATAGGAGTCAGGGGAATACTGAGTAGAAGAGGATGGTTCCCTGGCAAAGGTCCCACCTTCAAGCCTGGAAACCCTAATGAGAATAGGCATTCCTGTTTTTACACTCAAATGTTGCCTTTTTGGCCCATCACATCTGCCTATCCTGTACCCATATAAACCCCAAACCCCAGGCTCCACAAGCAAATGAGCAAGGAACAGAAGAGTGGCAGAGCAGCACAGCAGAAAGAGAAGAGGAGTGTCTGAATGTCAAGAGGAGTTTGGTTGGGGACTGTTGGAGAGGAGATTGGCTGTGGGATGGCCAAGCTCCAGGACAAAATCATCTTCCCACTCCATTCCCTTTCCTGGTCCCCATCCATCCTGCTAACAGCCACTTCCATCACTTGATAAAATCCCTACATTCATCATTTAAGTCTGTGTGTGACCTGATTCTTCCTGGACACCTGACAAGGATGTGGATACTAAGAGGGCAAGGTGCAAAAGGCTATCATCCTAACTCTCCACGGAGCTGGTTTAAAACTTAGCTGTCTGCGGACAGCAATTGCTAAAAGAGCATTGATTGTAACACAGCCCTAGATGCTAACATAAGGCTGGATCCCAAAAGTGTTCACCCCTGCTCCTGCACCTACCCATCTGCATTCTCCAACTCTTGAAAGGGGTTTAAGTGCACAGTGGCTAAGCAAGTGAACCACAGCCCTTTCACAAATCCTGTGAGGGGGTCAGGGAACTCTCCCGTTTCAAAATTGCAGTATTATGTGATAGCTATGAACAGACAGACAGACACACAGAGTTTTGATTTAAAGGAGGAAAAAATAAAATGACATATTTATAAAATGTTTTAAAAATCATTGTTAAAAGATTATAGAGTATTTCGCATAACAATTTGAAAGTAAGATCAATGCTTCTAATATAGAACAAAATTACATGTACTTTTATAAATTGTAGTTACTGATAAAATTTGTTTCTCTGGTTCTTTACCTGAGGTGAATGAAAGAACAATTTAAAAAATATATATATTAAAAAAAGAAAAAGAAAAAAATTGTTTCTCTATAGATTTTGAAATAGCATCTTTACTTTGGGTATCAGATTGATTTTATTTTAGTTTTCATTTTCACTATTCACTGAAGTCATCCTTCTAAAAACAAGAGGCTTTTGGAAACAAGGTCTGTTTTTATTTTTTTATCTTTTTTTTTTTTTAGAGATGGGGCCTCACTATGTTGCCCAGTCTGGTCTTGGACTCCTGAGCTCAAGCAATCCTCCCACTTTTGCCTTCCAAAGTTCTGAGATTACAGACATTGATCTGTTGCTCTCTATTGCAGACGTTGATATATGAACTTTTTTACTACCTTTCTAATAAAACATTGGATACATAATGCTACCCCAAATTTAAGAGGTGTGTGAAGGAGGATGAAGAAAAGAAGTACTGAAGGAGAAGGAGCTGACTGGAGAAGAAATGATTGAATATCCACATTGTACAATAGAAATAGTTTCCTCAATTTCTGAAGAAATTTCGAGTGAATCCAGAATAGCAGAGACTAAAAATAGCTTTGAAAGTTAACAGGCTACTGAGCAAAATAAATAATTAAGATCTGTCAATTAATGCAGCAATAGAATGAATTATGTGTTAACCAAGTAAAAGTTACCCTGAATGAAAGGCTCTGAAAGTAATTAAGATGAAATTAAAGCCTGCTGCTTGAACAGGAGTAGTGGCCTTCGTTATTTTTAAAAAGTTAGAGGGAAATTTAAATAAATAGCTTGATTGGAGATTCAATTTCAATTGTAGCATGAGCTTTAGAGCTGATGACAGAAATATCATGAAGAGAGAACCCCTTAGATGGGAATAGTATTGAATTATTAAAGGGGAGGGAGGCATAGAAAACCAGTATACTGGTAGCTGGAAATGGACAGTAGTGGGGTGGAGTTAATGTGAACAGTTAAGTGAGAGCGGGGAGGAAGCGGCTGGACAACCACTATCACTACCAACAGATGGCTGACAATCCCAGGAAAACTATCCTTATGAAGTCTTGACTTCTGCTTTTTTATCCTTGGCTTAACCTCATCCATAATTTCTGGCTTATTTCATAGTTAGAGAGAGTAAAGTTAATGGATTTTTAGTAACTGCCTTTTTTATGAATTTCAAGTTTACTTTTAGTTCTAAACTCTGTCACAGCAAGTATCTTCCCATTTAAAAATAACTGGGAAAGAAAGCATATCTGAAAAGACAGAACTGTTGTGTTTCTGCAAAGCAAACTATCAATGTTCTTCAAAGAACATGACTAGGGTGAGAAGACTGGAAAGAGGTTAATTGAAGTCAACTGTTATTTTATTAAGCTGGGGGAAGAGTTGTGGTTGTTTCAAAAATTTTAATATTGAATGTTTGAAATAGTTATGAGTTTCCAAAAAAACCTTGCTGGAAGTTTCAACCTTGAGGTTTAGGTTAATTGTGGAGTGAGGAAACATATATTTGAAGCCATGATATTTCATTTGATTTTGATACCCACCTGGTAAAAAGACATGAACACTGTCTTTAATGAAACAAAAGTATTTTCACCTTTTCTATTGCTTTTTTCTCAATCAATATAATTCTTTATCTGCTAAATTCTTATTTACCTGATTAATTTTTTGTCTGATTCAATTTTTTTCAGACATTGTTTTATCATCAACTCTAATTATAGACAATTTAGGAAGGGTCTACTTTATACTCTTTGAAGGATACACAAGGCTTTTTTTTTTTTTTCCCTAATAGCTAATCCACAAGCCTTTAAAAAACACCCACACACTTTCCCTGTTTGGTTTAAAATTCTGAGCTATCCCTAAAATGTCTGCTATGGACTTTTCAATACAAATAATATTATCTTCATAATGTCACTTAAAGAATACATGTGCATTGCCTAGAGGAAGGATAGCCTTGAGGTTGCTGAAGCTTTTCCTATTAGAAAAACAGACATTTTTAATATTTCATGTGCTATACTTTGGTTTGTTTGACACTTCCAAATCTCATGTTGATGTTTGATTCCCAATGTTGCAGGTGGGGCTTAATGGGACGTTTTTGGGTAATGAAGGTAGATCCTTTATGAATAGTGAAATTTTCATTAATGCCCTCTTTGATAGGAGAGGACTAAGCAAGTTTTTGCTTTACTAGTTCTCATGACAGTTCCTCCAAGAACTGGTTGCTACAAAAATAGCCTAGCATTCGCCCTGCTCTTCTCTCTTGCTGCTGCTTCTCTTGTGCTGGCTCCTCTTTTCCTTCTGCCATAAGTGGAAGCAGCTTGAGGCCCTCGGCAGATGGCCTTCCCAATAAGGCCCTGCCTTACTTATTTTTACTGATGGGGTCTCACTATGTTGTCCAGGTGAGTCTTGAACTCCCAAGCTCAAGCAATCCTCCCACCTTGGCTTCCCGTAGTGCTGGGATTACAGGTGTTGATCTATTACTCTCTGATACATGAACATTTTATCTTCTTTCCTAAGAAAAAATTGGATACATAATATTATCCCAAACTTATGAGGTACATAAAGCAGGATGAAGGATTGTGGGAGGATTGAAGGAGAAGGGCACTTTGTGATAAAAATAAAACATGGTTTAACTCACAAATTTATATATGCATATATGTATACAACATATAAATGATATCTATGTATATAACATATATGATATACATGTATATATATAATTTAAGTAATAAAGCTATATATATGTATGTGTCTGTATGTGTGTGTGTGTGTGTTTGTGTGTATATATATATATATATATATAGTTTTTATTGTTTTATTCCTAAAATGATTTGAAAAAGACTTCAAAATTTCAATTTTATCAAAAAGCCAAGTGAATGAAGGGTCAGTACATTTCAAATAGAATGCTCTTAGCCTTTGACAGTTCTCATTGTGACAATTTCCTTTTTTTAAAAATTTCTTCTTTAAAAAAATATTTTAGAGAGCATGTATCATTCTGTCACCTAGGCTGAAGTGCACTGGTGTCATCATAGTTCACTGCAGTATCAAATTGGGCTCAACTCATCCTCCTGCCTTAGTCTTTTGAGCAGCTGGGACTTCAGGCATGTGCCACTATGTCTGGCTAAACACTGACAATTTCTCAGCTGGTCCTCCTTTTTCTCCTTTCCTTATTCTTCTATATAACAAAAATATAAAAAATAAAGACGGAGAAATTATATACCATACTTCCAAGATGGTACTTATTTGTGGATATACCAGTATTCTACATGTTAATAGCCTGTATTATTTAATGCTAGTGAGCACATTTATGTTTTAGAAACAGAACAAAATTACATTATATAGTTACCTATATTTGCATTGGGTAATAATTATAATAGTTGCTAAAATTTACTGAGTGCTTAAAATATATCACATCCTGTTATAAGCACCTTACATGTGTTAATGTACATAATTCTCTCAATGATTCTATGGAATAATCACTATTATTTTCTTCACAAATTGAAAACTGAGGTTCAGAAAAGTTGAGAGATTTTGCTAGGTTCACATAGCTGCCAAGTAGTGATGTTAGCAGTGGCAAATCTGTATGGATCTGCAGCAACATCAGTTCTTGCCTTGTCAGAAGAAAGAATTTGAATTAAGGGCATAAGGTAGAGGAAACGACAAAGGCAAGTTTTAGAGGAAGAGTGTAAAAGTTTATTATCAAGTTTTAGAGCAGGAATGAAAGGAAGTAAAATATACTTAGAAGAGGGTCAAGTGGGTGACTTCAGAGATTCAAGTGCGTCGTTTGACTTTTCACTTAGGGTTTTATATGTTGGCACACTCCCAGGGGGTTGTGTTCCTTCTCCTCTAATTCTTCACTTGGGGCGGACTGGCCTGATGCACAGTGGCCTGCCAGCACTCAGGAGGGGCTGCATATGCAGTGTTTATTGAAGTTGTGTGCATGGGTAATTGAGGTGTTTTTCTTTTACTAGTTGAGTGCTCCTAGAGGGAGGTCATATACCAGTTAAACGCTGCCATTTTGTCTGTTAGTGAGCATGTTTTAGCTCACTTGCTCTAATATTGATCTTATTGGGAAGCTACTGATCACCAGCTTCGGGTGTTTTCTGTCTGTTGGGAGAATGCCTTTCCGTGGCTCTGGCTGCCATCAATTATTATTTGAGAGAGACAGTTTAACAGCTGCCTGATCATCACCTGATAGTTGTTTGACATTCCTGGTGTTGGGGTGGAGGATTCTCCTCCCCTGCTCATGTCTGAGTATTAATACCTACTATAACAGTGAAGCCCATATTAAAACTCAGATAATCTGATTGTAATCTTAACCACTAGTGTACACTGCCTCTGTGAGTATACTATAAATGAGGCACTTCCAAACATGGTAATAAAGTGACTACATTGTCTAGGATATAAACCTGGGGTTTGTCATCATGCCCCAGAAAAATTTAAGACACTGACACAGATGGAGTTTAGGAGTGGAGTTTTAATAGAAGAAAAGAGAAAGCAAAACAGCTTTCTCTATAGAGGAAGCGATCTCTGAGCTGAGAGAAGACAAGTTGGTGGTGAATGCACCGAGTTTTACAGTCAAGTTTGAGGAGGTAGTATTTGATGTATGTAGGGCTCACAGATTAGTTTCATCAGGTATGACATTTACGTAGCATTCGGGGGAGTCTGGTTGCCCATCCTAATCTTTTTATGAAAATGAGATTTCTAGTTGATCAGTACAATCTTGTCTGTTCCTTACAATACATGTGACTGGTAGAGAAGGATAGATAGATAGAAGGAGCCACCATTTTGAAAATGTCTAGTCCTTAGTTCCTGTCAGCATTCACCCATGCAAGCTCCCATCTTGCAGGATGCTCTTTGTTAGAAAATGATTTGGGGGAGATTGTTGTTAAAAAGAAAAGCCTTACTGAGGACTCTCATACCCTTGCTATCTGCCTAAGTAATTCCTTCTTAACTCCTATATCATTCCCCTCTCTGGGGTGATAACCCTAACTGCTATTAGGGAGTATTGGGTGATAACTCTTTTTGGCAACTTCCTGCTGAAAAGGTGCATCGTGGAGAACAGCAGCTAGGGCTCCAATTAGTTAACTCTTGTTTTGTTTGACATTTGTGAACATTTCAGTTCTTCATAAGTTGCATATATTCTTTCTGTATTCCGATGTTACAATCTTCAAAGCTATTAAAAATTTCCATTTGAGAAGACCTGTCAAAGTCTTATAGCTTGATTATAACCCATCTTTTGAGAAGGAGCAAAGCAAGACAACAATCGTCTGTGAATGACAAAATTTCTGAGATAGTTACAGTTGAAAACATGATTGACAAAGAAGTTTAGTTATCTTTGTGACTTACAATAACTTTACCCTTAATTATAATTGGTAGCATTTATTTAGGCATTAGAATTTTAGAAATCCCATGTAATTTTGGAACATAATATTATTCACCAAAATATAACTTAAAGAAGATTGGATATAATTTTGGCCATCTCCTTTGACTAAACATGTCAAATAATCCTGTTCCTCTCTTTTCTGAATGTTTCAGGGGCCCTCTGAAACATCCAAAAAGCCAGGCATCTGGAAAGAGAATTTTGAATCGTGATTCTGCAGCACCTGTTAAATGTTAGAGGTTTAAAACACTTGATTTTGTGTAATAGAATTCCAGCTTGCCATAACTTATTTATTTTCCAAAATGATGACTCAAAAGGCAAAAACCTTTGTTAGTCTTCACTATTACATGAAAATCCTGTTCAAAGCCAAATTTTACTCTTGCATTATTTTATTAATGTTAATCCCAACTTGTTTAAATCAAACTCTATAGATGATTCCATCTATTTTAACCAATTTGACTATGAGGTGAAATATTTACAAAACCTTTATAGCCCCTTTTGCTAAAGGGCAGATTAGCATTTTAGGACAACCTTGGCGTGCTTTTATTTCAATGCTAAATTTATTGAAAAGACCATATAATATCCTTTTGAATTAGTTAATATTTACACATTTTTGCAAGATTAATTTTTACAATATTTCTATAACTTGCTTAGACCTCTAGCTTTATCTTATCAAATTTAATATAATCCCTCATCCCCTGGGCAAAATTTACATTCCCATACTTTCCTATATTCTTTTACTAAAAAGACACAGTTTACTGTTCTTATATTCCTTGCATGTAATACTATTTAGTAATCTCAAATACATGTTACACTGTTAACTCTTAGCAACTTTTACATTTGGTGAACAATCTGGTTAGTAAAGTGCTTTTAATTATGTACCAGCTATAGAGCCTAGGACCTAGACAGAAGTGCCAATAAGGTCTGACTCCTTCTAGCATCTAAGTCCATGTGTCTCAGGCCTTACCTATCTGTAAACCAGGCAGTATACAACCTTAGAACATTTAGCAAATCTAGTATCTAATTTGTATGATTTAGACCAACTGTTTGCATTTTTGATGACACTTGCATTTTACCAATCCTTAAGTCTACTTATTTCTTAAAATTTAAAGTCACTTGAACTAAAACATATTTAAGTGCTGATTTTTCTATAAGCCAATCAATTAGAGCTCTTTTTATAGACATTACACACAACACATATATAGCAACACAAACAGAAGATTCAGCATTTGTAAGATTTTTCATTTACCAATTTCTTAATTGGATTACTGGTTTCAGGGTAGAGCTCTTGCAGGAACAGGGCCAGGAAGGCATGCATTTCTAGGGCATAACAGGCACAGCTGAAGACAAAGACAGGTTCCCAAAATTAAGGGTGCCTTTTTTTATACTGGATTTGGGATCCCCAAAAGGAAGGAGATACCATGGGAGAAGACAGTGCATTGCTTCTGCCATGTATTTCATTGGAAGGCGACATAAAGCCAGTTGGCCTGTTTGTAATCAGCCCTTCCCCCATCGGAGTCTTATCTCTCATTGGGGTTTGGGGATGTTTTCATATCTTTCAGGTGGCCAAGAGCATGCTTCTCTGATTTGTAACTAATATTAGCTATCCCTTAAAGTGTATTTCCTACTTAGTTGTTACACACCAAAGCGCTCTCTTAATGGAAAGTAACTTGTTA
This sequence comes from Cacajao melanocephalus, assembly GCA_963573385.1. Lineage (NCBI taxonomy): Eukaryota > Metazoa > Chordata > Mammalia > Primates > Pitheciidae > Cacajao > Cacajao melanocephalus. The sequence goes on from CAUYLG010057243.1 coordinate 59,110, forward strand.
CTCCCAAAGCTCAAAATTGTCAGATAACACAAGGCAAAACAAAACGGAGCCTTTGAATTTGAGAGCGAACCATTCACTTTTCATTCCTGGGGTTTCATGAGGAAAACAGAGGGGATTTTTTTCCCCCCTAGAATGCGGTCTGTGGTGATTCTTCTGTTTTTCCCAAGGAGTACCATGCTACCAGAAGTTATCTTAGGGCCTCTTATGCATGTAGTATGAGTGGCAAGAAAAAAGTTGGAGAAAAATAATTTAGTTGACTGAGAAGAAATCATCTTTTTCTGGAAAAACAAGATCCAAGAAGAGAAAAGCATAAAGGACTTTTAAATATACCGATAACTTGAATATCCACTTTTAATTAAGCTGAGTGCTCTTTAAGAAAATCCTTTTAAATCTCTTGTTACTCAACTTTAGCTACACCAAGCAGTTAAAATTTTCAGCTTTTGAACTTTACAAAAAGTAACTTCATAGGTGAAACTAACAAGCCTTAATTAGGTTATAACTTAATGAATGTACAAGGTATTTTCAAAGGGGTGATAGGCAGCTTTTGAAACCATCATTGCAAAATTGTGAGATAATGAAAGAGATCCAACCCAATCAACTCATTTTGTTTCCAACCCCCAAGCTATTCTTGCTTATCCGTGGGTGTAGGCCAAACCAACTTTGGGAGGACCCTGGTTTATAGTTTATAGTACAAAACAAATATGACAGCAGCCCCTTCTTAAGATATATTTCCCTGTTGCCTGGGTCCAGACCAAGAAACTAGCCACAAGATTGGAAACCATGGCTTAGGAGTCATGCAGCTGGAGGCTACAAGATTTTGATGCTCCTTCAACTGCTCTGGAGATCGGTGCTTAAGATATTTTGTAAACCCTGCCCTTGATGGATCAAGTGACACCACCCAGTTCAACAAACTGGCTTATCTGATTTTGTAGCCTCTACCCAGGAACTGACTTAGCACAAGGAGACAGCAACCATTTTTAAATGGCAGAGACTAAAATGAAGTATTACCATGCAAAGAGATGAAACAAGATGGAGGCCTACAGCCATGTTTGTTATTGGCCATTTTGTTGGGCCAGCTTGAACAGCAGGCTTATGGGTTCTGGGCCTGCATCCTAACCTAAGGTACCCTTTCTTTTGTCAGAACCATACAGAAAGACACACATAACACACCAGATTGACTACAGCTTAAGACAAACCTCACAAATTTTTTTTATTAATTAAAACTTTACAGACAATATAAACAATAATCCTTATTATCCCTTTTGCCAGTTTGCATGGGGAGAGAAAAGCCAACACTTGACTAGTAAAACAAAACAAACAACAAAAATTTTTTTACCCTTTTGCCAGCATTTTAGGCTTTTGAGATCCTTTCCCCCAGCTCAACTCTAAGCCAAGTATTTTAAGGTTTGGGGAAATTAACTTTTCCTAGTTTGGAGGAACATTATAAAAGAAGAGATAGGAGTCATTGTAAACCTTGAAAGAAGGAAAAACACCATCGAAAAGTCTGGGGGTAACAATTAGGGTTACCAAGAGGTGCTGACTCTCTTCCTGTTGGGAATGGCATTTTTCCTATTTGTTCCCCTTCCTTATTTTCTGTTTCATTTTTAGGGTTATTATAAGAGACATATTGTTCATCTCCAAATTTCTCTGCTGCCTGCTTTTCAGATGCGGTTAGGATTAAGCTTAGAAGCAACATAACATCCCTTCATGAGAGGTAAAACACCTAGGTTAAATTTTGGAAAGCTTCTAGGTACCTATCAGGATCTTCAGAAAATCAGATTAAGCGTCCTTTTATTTGCCTAGGGACCTGAAATGAGAAGGAAACTTGAACCCTAGTGGTATCACCTCCATTGGGCATTTCCTGTAGGAGTAAGAGCAAAGGTAGGGGAGTGGGAAATTATGGAGATGGTGGAGGTGGAAGAGCTGGTGGTGTATTTTGAGGTGGCCCCAAATAAGAGGTGCTTCAAGGGCTCGGAAACCCAATAGCTGCCTCAGATGGTTCTTCTGGAAGTTGCTTTTCTAATTTTGGAGAATTATTCTCTTTGGCCTGCCCAATATGATTGCTAAAAGGGCTGGGTTGATTTTTGTAATGCTAGCAAAGGTCTAGCAAAAAGGCTATGTCCTTGTGCAAAAGCAAATAAGCCACTTTTTCTTTAAAATCTCAGGGTCAAAGGAGTCCTTGTGCTTCATAACGTACTCCAGGGGAGTGCAGGCTGAAGATGGTACCTATCTAGAAAAAAAAGTGAAAAAAAAAGAGTCCTTTTAGTTTCCTTTTTGTTTGGTGTGACCCAGGATAAAGAGGAAGACAGTGGAGGCATCCCCCCTGCTATTTTCCCTTAGTGGTTCCTGGGTCTTGGCACCTTGTTGAAAGTGCTACCCATGGTTTCAGGCATAACCCCCAGCCATGGAACCAGAGGAACTAAGCGATTGGGGTTAGTCATGCTCAAGCAAGTGGCTCTAGTTCTCTGCCTGTGATTTCCCCTTTGATTTCCTAGATTTGTGTGACCTGCCTGGCTCCCTAAAATATATATCTCAAGAAAAACTACATAATAGTTGGGCAAGGCCTCTTTAATGGAGGAGGAGTGCTAGATTGAACTCTGTATCCTGCTATTATGGCTTGCGCTGAAGTGTTTACCTTTAAGAATGGTTTTGATTAACTTCTGAGCTTAAAATCACCTTACTAATTAAGTACCATTCTAATTGAAGGCAGAATAGGTGCCTTAAAAGAACATAGGGACTGAATGACTGTTTTCCTGCTGATGGGACAGTATCAAATCTAAGATTTAGCTTTGAAGGATGTTTTACTTCTAGTTGTTGAAGGTAGAATTTTCCCATTTACAGAAGCAGCATAAAGTCTGGTTCCTAATAGAGAGGCCCAGAAAGAGAAGGGAATTTGAAAGCTTGGGTGTTTCAGTAAAGGACCAACAATGTGCCTCATGGTGAGGATTCCTATTTTACTAGGTGGAGCTGTTGACCTTGAGACACCTTGTGCTTTCCATACTAAGGCCAGAGAGATACTTAGAAATGCCACGTGTTCTCCACACCAAGGGCAGAGAGAGACCTATAAATGCCATATGCTCTCCAGACCAAGGATTGAGAGAGAGAGAGAGAGATGCTCACTGTTGGGAAGGGAAAAAACCCTCTGTTCCTAGAATATTGCAAAGACATCTTCCCTTGAGTTATGTCCCCAGTTATTATGACATTCCTTGATCTTCCCAAACAAGATTACTTTCTCAAACTGTAAAATACCCTGCACATTGTATACATAGAGAAAATAAGAGTTATAAGTCATGGACTGGAAAGGAGGAAATTGTAATAGTAAATTTGGAGATCCTGTTGCCAATATTCCTTTGGGGTGGTTGGAGGCTGGGGTCAATCCAGAAGCCTTTGGATAACACCTGGTGGTATCCCTGGCCAGAAATCCTTGGTTGCCCCAGGACTTCTTCCAGCCCCATGCAATGGCTAAGTCTTTCATGAAAGGTCTAAAATGGAGGCCGAGAGCCTCTGAATGAAGGACAGAGTTGGAGTCCACTCCTCTACTCACCATTTCAGTGAATGTTGTACCTTGGTATCCTGAGCAAGCCCCCATTATGAAATGGCTATGCTGTCTGGAATATAAAACTGGGGTTTGTTGTCATGCACCAGCAAAATTAAGGACATAGACACATACAAGGAGTTTAGAAGCAGAGGTTTAATAGATAGAAGAGAAAGAGAAACAGCTTTCTCTATAGAGGAAGGGATCTCTGAGTGGAGAGAAGACCAACTGGTGATGAATGTACTGAATTTAGAGTCCAGTTTGAGGAGGTGGTGTCTGATTTATGTAGGGCTCACAGATTGGTTCAATCAGGTGTGATGTTTGTGTAGCACTTGGGGAAGGCTGGTTGTCACACCCTAATCCTCTTATACAAACGGGCTTTCTATTTGATTGGTACCATCTTGTCTGTTCCTTACAATACTTGTGCCTGCCTGGCAGAGAAGGGAATATGGAGCTGCCATTTTGAAAATGTCTAGTCCTTAGATCCTGCTGGCATTCACTTGTGCAAGCTCCCAGCCTGTAGGCTGCTCTTTGCTAGAAATTGATTTGGGGCTACATTTGTTAGAAATAAAAACCTTACTTAGGACTCCCATACCCTTGCTATCTGCCTAAGTAATTCCTTCTTAACTCTTATATCAGTAATTAAATAAAACAGAAATATATTATAGAACTTCCTATTGAAGCAGCCAACAATTGTTACATTTCTAAGCAGATATTAAGCTTGTCTGAATTGTGCTTTAATACATTTTAAGGGGATTTCATTGCAACTCATTAAACTAATTTGAATATTTTAATAAAGTAATTTGAATATTTTGAACATTTCATAGAAGGTAATTTATTTCTATTTCAACCAAAGTGAAGAAATTCATAAAAAATAGGCTTAGTTATATGTTTTTCAAATCTATTGTTAGTTAAGTCTGGAAGAGCACAGTCTAGTCTGGAAGTGCAGTGACAGAATTTAAACAATGGGCCTTTGGCAGTTTTATTAGTTATTTCAAAAATCATTAAAGAATTGACCTGATCTTTGCAAATTTGTATCTATCTTACTTGCTCTTCATTTGTTGTTATTATGATTCAGTCTCTTGGCTCCCTAAAGGTTCACTGAAAAATCACTAACACGAAGCATATTGATTAATAGGACATAAGGCATAAAAATTTATTTAACAATTATGTAGAGATTCAGTCAGGGTGGCAAAAATATTAAAGGAAAAATATTAGAGAAAGTTATAGAATATAATCTCAAACTCTTTTGGAAGGTCTAAGGGTTTTTCCTACAGGTTTTGGCTGAAGACATCCCTGTCCCCTTAGTTAAACAGAGTAGAAGCAAAGGAATGTGGAGAGTTTACCTAACTAACTTGTTTACTTATGTGGTCTTAAAACTTACCTTTGAGCCAGATGGCTCTTTTGAGGGGAGGTCAACCAGGGATATTACCCTCTAATGGTGTTTGCTTTGGTCATTGGAAGATTTCCCTTAATCTTTAACCTCTAGCGGTATTGCCTCAGAGTTTTTGTCATTTAACGTGTGCTGAATAAAGGCCAGTGAAGCCAGTGTGTCAGGGCTGGTGGCTACTATCTCTTTATAGCACTCTCCTCTTCTCAAGTGCCTGTAAGTAGCCACAGACACCCAGGCTGCTCATTCACTGTATTCTGTGTTTGAGTGTACTTTATTCATCCGTTGTTGAGTCAGGGTCTACAGAACAGTCCCCCAAAGGTGGCAACCCTGACACATATATATGTGGGAGCATTCAGAATAAAGCCTTAACTTCCTGATGAAGTAGATAAGCTTATATACCATCTTGAAGTTATAAAAACAATGAGGGCTTGAATCCTGGTAAATGGGTTATGGGAGGTTGGAGGAGAGGAGTGTTGAGGGGATTACTAAGGATAGTGAATGCATCCAGAATCAGAGATTAACTTGTAAATAGTAGTCTTGGGAATTTAAATAATTCTTGAGATATTCATTATACTTATAAAAGAGGCTGTTGAGCTGTGGTTGTAGTCTTAACCTTTTCTACAATGAGATTAAAGAGAGAAAGAAAAAACAATTGTTCTCCTTGGTCAGTTTTGATCTTAGGCAGATAAATGGACTTCAACATCTATGGGAGAGACCATGGGGGTGGGAGGAGGTTAGAGAGACATGGAGAAGGTAGTTATTTCATTTTTATTTCAATCAAAGTGAAGAAATGGCTAAAACAGCAAGACATGAGTAGGTGAGGGGAGCACCTGAGAAAGGAAAAGTCTGGGAAGGCTCATTCCAGAGGGACCACTCAAAATTCGAATATGAAAGCATTGCTGGAGTGAGTAGGTACTTAGTCAAATGTGGATAAGAAGGAAAGGAGGTACGTAGACAGAAACAAAGTGCCCCAGAACACATCTTAAGATGGCCAGTAATCATTCATTCTGCAGTTAAAATGTCAGAAGATCTCCAGATATATGCTGATAAAGAGGGCAAAGGGGGACATTCCTAAGAAAACCTTCATACCGTAAGTAAAGATTACAGCAGATAAGAAAATTCCAAAGAGATACTCAAGAACACTAGGTATAGATTTGATTGCCGTGTAACCTTCATGGGGTGGGAGTAAGAAGCAGGGCCACCAGCAGGCAGGAATTCTGTTGATCACCAGCCCTGCACACGCACATTGAACAACAGTAAATTAGGGTTCCACAAGCCTAGGTGAGGCAAAGGCAGGAATTTAAGGCTGAACCAGGAAAAATTAGACAAAGGAAAGGGTGGAGACTTGAGACAGAGGTGGGAATTTGAAGAAGTTCAACATGTTTAAACTCCCTGCAGAGGTCCCTTCATGCTGTTTTCCTACAGGATCATCCTACTCCTCTCTTTGGGCATATCTACTTTTTCCTACAAGAAGCTGTTTCAACAGTATTTCTTTTAAATAAATTCTGTGTTATCTTTGGGCTGTCTCTTAGATGATTTTTTTTTCTTTCAAATGTTACCAGAAAGGGGCCTCAATCCAGACTCCAAGAGAGGGTAATTGGATCTTACACAAGCAAGAATTTGGGGCTAGTCAATAGAATAAAGTGAAAGCAAATTTATTAGAGAAGCAATGAAACAAAAGAAAAGCTACTCCATAAACCCTCTGGGCTGCTGGTTGGCATTTTTATGGCTATTTCTTGATCATATGCCAAACAAGAGGGGATTATTTATGAGTTTTTCAGGAAAGGGGTGGGAAATTCCTGGAACTGAGGGTTCCTCCCACATTTGAACTATATAGGGTAACTTCCAGACATTGTCATGGCATTTGCAAACTTTCATGGGCTGATGGATGGGAGTGTCTTCAGCATGCTGATGCATTTTAAGTAGCATATAAGTATAATAAGCATGACTAGAGGTCACGTTAGTAGCCATGTTGGTTTTGGTGTTTTTTGCTGACTTCTTTACCACCTCCTTTTTTACCAGCAGGGTCTTTATGACCTGTATTTTGTGATACCAGTCCTGAAACTTCCTACTGCATCCTGTGACTAAGAATGCCTCACCTCTTGGGAGTGTAGCCCAGCAGGTCCTAGCCCCATATTACCCATCACCTATTCAAGACAGACTCGCTTTGGTTTAAATATCTCTGACACAAATTAGACAAGAACTGTATATCTGCTCTCCCCAGTAACAAAAATGCCATATTTTGGGGTAACCATTTCTGAGTCCCAACACGGTATTATCATAGGGATTGCAATTCTGACAACCTGTGTGAGGTTGGGCACATTCAAAATGCTTCAATGGCTTCATTTTCTCATCTTTGAAATGGGAATGAGAATATGAGTTGATGAAGCAATTGCAGGGATAAATGAAGTAGTGCATAGTGTAAGACATTGCTGTTGTCGTATTTCTGTTTCTTAACTTTGATTCTTGCTTATTTGCTAAATATGCTTTCATGGACAGCTCTTACTTAAACTTTTGACCAACATCTGTGCACTTGAGATTCTTCGCCACTTGCTTCTTTGGCTCTGTAACTCAACCATTCTACAAATAATAAAAACTGTGTTGCAGGCATTTGTGTAAGGTATTTGGAATAAAAAAAACTTCTGGTTGTTTAATTACTTTTCCTATGATTAATTTGCTAATTAGAGGATGATACATTTTTGAAAAGTGTATTTCAGAGTGTTCTGGATACTGCATTCTAGAAAATGAGGCTGGGATATCCTCTTTGCTCTTAGGATATTCCATTCAGTGAGATGGTGGAAAGGTAAATGCTATCTATGTCATTAAGTAACATTGAAGTTAAGTGCTAATGAATGACCATTAATGCACTCATGATTCAAATACATATATTATGATCATTTTTTAAAGTTTTATTTTCTCCATGAGATGTGTCTCTAGATTCTCTGCTTTGGTTTTCAGTTCCCTTTTATCAGATTTCTCATATCTTGTATCAGTATTCTACATAATTTCGACAAAATATAGGCACTAATTGAGCACTCATGAAATATTGTTTGATGGATTGAAAAGGAGAGAAATCCAGGAAGTTTTGGATCTCAGGAATATTGGCAGCTGCACTTGGTACCAATTTGAATATCATGAGCCTATGTGGAATTATTTTTAAGATTACTATCCAATGTATTGAAAACTAAGCTCTCTACATGGATAAAATAGTCTTCTGGATGAAGAAAATAGGCATTATTTAGATATCTCATTTCTGACTAAATATTTTGTCTGATTGCCTGTCATGTTGTCCAGCAACATGATTTGAAATGTAGATTTGAAACAGGTGTTTGAATCTTTTAATATTCCCCCATATAAACATATTCACAAGGTAGGTTAGAGAAATTAGGAAATAAGTGTCTGCTTTACATTATCTTGATAACTATTCACTGTTCCATCTTACTTAAGTGTATCTATTAACTGAATTAACAGCCACATGGTTAGCCTATATCTAGTAATCACTCTATGGACTAAGATGGCTATGCAAGGTCTAGGCACCTTGCCACATTTCAATGTACTTGGGCATAAGGAGGAAAGAAGAGACATACTCCTCTTTCACCCTGGAAATCACATATGATTGTTCTGCCTACATGCTTTGTTCAGACCTTGGTTACATGCCCCTAGATAGCTGCAAGAAGGGTAGAAAAATGTACTTTTGTTCTGTGTGATTGAATGTTCATATAGAAACAGGTTTTATTTTGCTAAAGTAATATGATTTGGCTGTGTCTCCACCCAAATCTCATCTTGAATTGTAGTTCCCATAATCCCCATGTGTCATGGGAGGGACTTGGTTGGAAGTAATTAAATCCATGGGGGCAGTTACCTTCATTCTGTTCTCATGATAGTTCTTACAAGATCTGATGGTTTTATAAGGGGCTTTTCCCCACTTTCGCTCAGCACTTCTCCTTGCTGCCACCATGTGAACAAGGATGTGTTTGCTTCCCCTTCTGCCATGATCATAAGTTTCCTGAGGCCTCCCCAGCCCTGCAGAAGTGGGAGTCAGTTAAACCTCTTCCTTTTATAAATTACCCAGTTACTGTATGCCTTTATTAGTAGTGTGGGAATGAACTAATACAGTAAATTGCTACCAAGTGGTGAGGTGCTGCTATAAAGATATCTGAAAATGTGGAAGCAACTTAGGAACTGGGTAACAGAGGTTGGTACAGTTTGGAGGGCTCAGAAGAAGATAGAAAAATGTGGGAAAGTTTGGAACTTCTTAGAGACTTGGAGGGCTCAAAAGACATGAAGATATGAAAAAGTTTGGAACTTCCTAGAGATTTGGAGGGCTCAGAAGACAGAAAGATATGGGAAAGTTTGGAACTTCCTTAGAGACTTGTTGAATGGCTTTGACCAAAATGCTGATAGTGACATGGACAATAAGGTGCAGGCTGAGGTGATTTCAGATGGAGATGAGGAACTTGTTGGAAACTGGAGCAAAGGTCACTCTTGCTATGCAAAGAGTCTGGCAGCATTTTGCCCCTGCCCTAGAGATCTGTGGAACTTTGAACTTGAGAGAGATCATTTAGGGTACCTGGCAAAAGAAATTTCTAAGTGGCAAGGCATTCACAGGGAAGTAGAGCATAAAATTTTGAAACATTTGCAGCACAATGAGTGCTATAGAAAAGAAAAAAAAAAGATTTTATAAGAGAAATTCAAGCTTGCTGCAGAAATTTGCATAAGTAATGTGGAGCCAAATGCTAAGCACCAAGACAATAGGATATATCATACCTTTGCAGCAGCCCTTCCCATCACAGGCCTGGAGGTATAGGAGGAAAAAATGGTTTTGTGGGCCAGGCCAGGCTGCCCCAGTTGCTATGTGCATCCTAGGAACTTGACTCCCTGTGTCCCAGCTATTTCAGCTCCAGCTGTGGCTAAGAAGGTCCAAGATACACCTCAGACTATTACATCAGAGGTTGCAAGCCCTAAACCTTGGTGGTTTACACATGGTGTTGAACCTATGGGTGCACAGAAGTCAAGAATTGAGGTTAAGAAACTTCTGACTAGATTTCAGAGGATGTATGGAAATGTCTGGATGTCCAGGCAGAAGTGTACTGCAGGGACAAAGCCCCTATGGAGAACCTCTGCTAAGGTAGTGTGGAAGGAAAATGTGGGATTGGAGCCCCTACACAAAGTCCCCACTGGGGCACTGTCTATTGGAGCACTGGCAATGCTCTAGTGGGGCACTGGCAATGTTCCAGTGGGGATTCTATGTGGGGACTCCAACTGCACATTTCCCTTCCACACTACCCTAGCAGAACCCACAACTGCGCAACTCCATGTCCACCAGACCCCAGAATGGTACATCTACTGACAGCTTGCACTGTGCACATGGAAAAGCTGCAGACACTAAACACCAGCTGATGGAAACAGCTGGGAGGGGAGCTGTACCCTGCAAAGTAATAGGGATGGAGCTGTCCAAGGCTTTGGGAGCCCACCTCTTGTATCAGCATGACCTAGATGCAAGACATAGAGTCAAAGGAGATCATTTCAGAGCTTTAAGGTTTGACTGCTTTGCTGGATTTTGGACTTGCATGGGGCCTTGCATAGCCCCTTAGTTTTGGCCAGTTTTTCCCATTTGGAATGTGTGTGTTTACCCAATACTTGTATCCTCATTGTATCTAGGAAGTAACTAACTTGCTTTTGATTTTCCAGGCGTGTTGGTATAATAGACTTACCTTGTCTCAGATGAGACTTTGTGGACTTTTGAGTTAATGTTGAAATGAGTTAAGACTTTGGGGAACTGTGGGAAAGGCATGATTGGTTTTGAAATGTTAGGACATGAGATTTGGGAGGAGACGGGCAGAATGATATGGTTTGGCTGTGTCCCCACTCAAATATTATCTTGAATTGTAGTTCACATAACCCCCATGTGTTGTGGGAAGAATCTAGGGGGGAGTAGTTGAATCATGGGAGTGGCTACCTCCATACTGTTCTCATAATAGTGAATGAATTCTCACAATATCTGATGGTTTTATAATGGGTTTTCCTACACTGCAAAGCAACAGAGGTGGAGCTGTCCAAGGCTTTGGGAGCCCACCTCTTGCATCACCATGACCTAGATGCAAGACATAGAGTCAAAGGAGATCATTTCAAAGCTCAGCAATTCTTGCTGCCAACATGTAAAGAAGCACATATTTGCTTCTACTTCTGCCAGGATTGTAAATTTCCCAAAGCCTTCCCACTTCTGTGGAACTGTGAGTCAATTAAACCTCTTAGCTTTATAAATTACCTGGTCTCAGGTATGTCTTTATTAATACATGAGAATGGGTTAATGCATTAATACATTAAGGAAGAGGGAAAACAGATAATTTAGGACAAACTAGGTTCTGTCATATCTTCTTAAAGTTTTGGGATAAATATCACTTCAGTATTTCCAGTGACATATGGAACTCACAAATTATTTACTTGACATTTCACAATCTATTGTAGTCAAAAGAGAACATGAGCCAAAGTTAATGTTTTTACAGAGCTTGGCCTTACTTACTTTTGCTAGATTTTTCACTTGCATGCTTGACTGCTTGATGAAAGAAAAAAATCAAGTGAAATTTTAAGAATTGGGGGATGCAAGTTTATAATAGTATTGCTGAACCTTATATAGGTGTAGTCTAAAACAAAACCTTAACTAGCCAGTATGTACACACTATTAAAAAAAAAAAAACTCTAGCAAGTGCTTCCATTATAAATTTGAAAACCAAATGCTCAGTTAAAATTTACTTTTGAAAAGGAAACTTGCAATCTCAAAATTTTAGGAAAACAGTACTTTCCTTTGTATTAAGTAATAAAAAAGATCATTTCTGGCAAATTAATATAATAGTGCTGTATACTACTGGACCTCTTTCAACATTGACATTAATTTTGCCAATTAAAAAACTCCAGATGAAGTAGAGAGAAATGAATCATATAGTACATTAAACTGAACTAAAAGTCTATACTTACTTTCTAAAAAAATTAAGGAAGTGAGGAAAATATCAATGTAATGTATAATATAAATGTGACTTCCTCTTTAGAGATTTAAGATATTGCAGCCAGTTACCTTAGGGAAATGGGTGATAGAATTTTAAAAGCTGGAGAATAAATTGACAGCCTTGTAATTTTCTGAGAGTACTACTCAAATGGTAGCAATTATCTAAAAAGATTATTGTGAAATGTGTGAAACCTGGAGGGCACTTAATGATATCTAAAACATACTGTTCATACTAGGTGAGGATGTTCTTTTTGTCCAGCTTCAGCAGTGATGATACAACTGCATTACCCCATCCCTTTCAGCTGTCACAGTTCTAGAAAGGCACAAGGTGAGGAGCCTTTAGGGATTAGCCCATAAGTTTTCATATACTTTAGAAGATAGAAGGAGGATTTCCCAAAACTGATCAAGGAGCATCTCATTTCTCAGGGTTGACAAGATTTAAAGTGGATTAGTAAACTACCTAATTTTGTACAAAGTCTTTATTTACTTGGTATATATAAAAATGTAAATGGAGACCATAGATATTTTGATCTGAGGACACTACACATCAAGTCATGACAGTAATATAACATTTTCATATTCAAAATTGCAGTCTTTCACTTTCAATTTTATTTATTATTCTCAAGAATAAATCTTTTCTGATGTTTACCCTACAACTTTGACAGTGAATTTTAGACCAAAGACATAGTGTTTCCTTTGTGACTTGGTAGAATGTCAAACTGCTGTTTGCTAAACCTTCACTATATGTTGCGCGAGATAAATACAAGAATATTGAAAGCTAACAACTCTTTTTCTTTTCTTTTTTTTTAAATTGTACTTTAGGTTTTGGGGTACATGTGCAGATTATGCAGGATTGTTGCATAGGTATATATATGGCAATGTGGTTTGCTGCCTCTATCCTCCCTTCAACTATATCTGGCATTTCTCCCCATGTTATCCCTCTCCAACCTCCCCAACCCCTGCTGTCCCTCCCCTGACCCCCCCAACAGACCCCAGTGTGTGATGCTCCCCTCCCTGTGTCCATGTGTTCTCATTGTTCAACACCCGCCTACGAGTGAGAAAATGTGGTGTTTGATTTTCTGTTCTTGCATCAGTTTGCTGAGAATGATGCTTTCCAGATTCATCCACGTCCCTACAAAGGACATGAACTCATCATTTTTTTATGACTGCATAATATTCCATGGTGTATATGTGCCACATTTTCCTTGTCCAGTCTATCGTCAATGGGCATTTGGGTTGGTTCCAGGTCTTTGCTATTGTAAACAGTGCCACAAAGAACATACGTGTGCATGTGTGTTTATAATGGAATGATTTATAATCCTTTGGATATATACCCAGTAATGGGATTCCTGGGTCAAATGGAATTTCTATTTCTAGGTCCTTGAGGAATTGCCACACTGCCTTCCACAGTGGTTGAACTAATTTACACTCCCACCAACAGTGTAAAAGTATTCCTATTTCTCCACATCCTCTCCAGCATCTGTTGTCTCCAGATTTTTTAATGATTGCCATTCTAACTGATGTGAGATGGTATGTCAATGTAGTTTTGATTTGCATTTCTCTAATGACCAGTGAGGAGAAACATTTTTTCATATGTTTCTTGGCCTCATATATGTCTTCTTTTGAAAAGTGTCTGTTCAGATCCTTCACCCACTTTTGAATGGGTTTGTTTTTTGTCTTGTAAATCTGTTTTAGTTCTTTGTAGATTCTGGATATTAGGTCTTTGTCTGATGGGTAGCTTGCAAAAATTTTTTCCCATTCTGTTGGTTGCCAGTTCACTCTAATGATTGTTTCTGTTGCTGTGCAGAAGCTCTGGAGTTTAATTAGATCCCATTTGTCTATTTTGGCTTTTGTTGCCAATGCTTTTGGTGTTTTAGTCATGAAGTCCTTGCCTATGCCTATGTCCTGAATTGTTTCACCTAGGTTTTCTTCTAGGATTTTTATGGTGTTAGGTCTTATGTTTAAGTCTTCAATCCATCTGGAGTTAATTTTAGTGTAAGGTGTCAGGAAGGGGTCCAGTTTCTGTTTTCTGCACATGGCTAGCCAGTTTTGCCAACACCATTTATTAAACAGGGAATCCTTTCCCCATTGCTTGTTTTTGTCAGGTTTGTCAAAGATCACATGGTTGTAGATGTGTGGCATTGCTTTGGAGGCCTCTATTCTGTTCCATTGGTCTGCATCTCTGTTTTGGTAGCAGTACCATGCTGTTTTGATTACTGTAGCCTTGTAGTATAGTTTGAAGTCAGGTAGTGTGATGCCTCCAGCTTTGTTCTTTTTGCTTAGGAGTGTCTTGGCTCTGCAGGCTCTCTTTTGGTTCCATACGAAGTTTGAGGTGTTTTTTTCCAGTTCTGTGAAGAGGATCATAGGTAGCTTGATGGGGATAGCATTGAATCTTTAAATTACTTTGGGCAGTATGGCCATTTTTATGATACTGATACTTCCTAACCATGAACATGGAATTTTTTTCCATCTGTTTGTGTTGTCTTTTATTTCCTTGAGCAGTGGTTCATAATTCTCCTTGAAGAGGTCCTTTACATCCTTTATTAGTTATATTCCTAGGTATTTTATTCTCTTTGTAGCAATTGTGAATGGCAGTTTGCTCTTGATTTGGTTCTCTTTTAGTCTGCTATGGGTGTTCAGGAATGCTTGTGATTTCTGCACATTGATATTGTATCCTGAGGCTTTGCTGAAGTTGCTTATCAGTTTCATGAGATTTTGGGCTGAGACAATGGGGTCTTCTAAATACACAATCATGTTGGCTGCAAATAGAGACAATTTGACTTCCTAATTTCCTAATTGAATACCCTTTATTTCTTTTTATTGCCTGATTGCTCTTGCTAGAACTTCCAATATTATATTAATAGGAGTGGTGAGAGAGGGCATCCTTGTCTAGTGCCAGATTTCAAAGGGAATGCTTCCAGTTTTTGCCCATTCAGTATGACATTGACTGTGGGATTGTCATAAATAGCTTTTATTATTTTGAGAAACATTCCATGTATACCTGGTTTATTGAGAGTTTTTAGCATTAAGGCTGTTGAATTTTGTTGAAGGCCTTCTCTGCATGTGTTGAGATAATCATGTGGTTTTTCTCTTTGGTTCTGTTTGTGTGGTGGATTACGTTTAGAGACTTGTGTATGTTGAACCAGCCTTGCATCTCCAGGATGAAGCTTACTTTATTATGATGGATAAGCTTTTTGAAGTGCTGTTGCCATCGGTTTGCCAGTATTTTATTGAAGATTTTTGCATCTATGTTCATCATGAATATTGGCCTGAAGATTTCTTTTTTTGTTGAGTCTTCTGCCAGGTTTTGGTATCAGGATGATGTTGGTCTCATAAAATGATTTGTGGAGGATTCCCTCTTTTTGGATTGTTTGGAATATTTTCAGAAGGAGTGGTACCAGCTCCTCT